>JAFMSR010002527.1:0-23276 GCA_022818135.1 Saxidomus purpurata
TTGAAAACAACATAAATATTTATTGAAAATAATCAAATTTTAAATAAGAAATATAATTAAGAAATTCCCATCAAAACATCAAAAAAACATGAAAATACCCAAAAATAACATTTCCACCACACATATCACAAGGGAACTTTTCTTCATGTTAAAAGGTAGTCCATTTTCAAAGTCCTGGTGAAGAAGATTCATTTCTGTTCAAATTTTTCCCGGTCCAAACCCAGAATGACTGTACTAGACGTGTAACGAGCCGCAACTGAGTTTTTGTTTTACGTTTCTTGTTAAAGTGAAATACTCCCGAGGTTTCTTTATTAAGCCAAAGTTATTATAAGTCGATTACTCAACATGAAAGTGATCAATGAAACAATTTACTATTATTCACCATAACAAACGTGTATTTGTTTGACAAAAAGTACGTTTTTAGATTAAAAGAAGCTTAAGTGACTTCTCAAGGTCTGCCTTCTAGAAATGTTGCTAATTTACGAACACTAAAGGTAAATTGCCAAATAGCATTATATAGTTACTGTTTCATCGATCACTGTATTGAGTTGTACAGTATTATTGGCTTAATGTGGAGCACTTAAACTTTATCGAAAAGAGTTAAGCTGCTGAATGGTGCACTGCACCCGTACACAAGCAACACGGCTAGAAACGCATTCGAGCACCCGGCGGCCACTGCAACGACTCAAGGCATAGATAAAAATAACGTAGTACAGTGTAATTTTGTTGGCCGAAATATGTAGAATACGCTATATATTCATGGATGCAATATTTTGTTACTAAAATAGTAACTCAAATGTGACACGTGGGGTTTCAACGTGTTTTCAGCAGTAACCCCAACCTTTACCTCTGGATTTTTTCCCGTGGTAAGTCAGATTCGGCATAACAGTTCAATGATTCGTATTTGCAAGCATGTCTTGTACTTAAAATAATACCACCCCAGTCTCGAAGAAAGCCGGATTTAGTGTAATGTAGCGTGTACACCTTCTTATCTGATGCTTCAGGGTAATGTAGTAATGCGAAGACGGGTAAACGTAGCTGGTTTTACTGAAAGAAGTGAGGGTCCGACTTCGTGGTTCAACCACAGTGGTTCATTGCTTGTATTCCTTCCTGTATTTTTGGGGTAAGGTGAGGCTGACAAATGTTTGATCCATCTTTTAAGATACGAAGTGAAAATTCTGGACAACAAAATGCAACTACTGGCATTGGGAAAATCCAAAACAGTCCTACCCTAAATTAATATCATTAACTTAAAGTTGAAAATATTTATTTATACTGAGTCTATTTATTCTTGATTGTGAAACACAATTTCTGTGGAACTACATTCAACGCTCAAGTGAGAATCATTCCAGACGAAATCAAGCTCGAAGGGAGAGGTACTGTGAGATATATATATAAACAGTGCGTGTGTTTCAACCCACGGGACACAACAATGGGGGCACTGGTCCGGATCGAACCCGTGCCCTCTGATCCTGAGAGGCGAATTCGTTACCACTCTATCACTCTTCACTACTGCGGTTCCACGGAAGGAAATGCCCGACATTGTGCAGATGTTGCTCACAGAATCAACAATGGAAGGGCGAAGACAATTTATATCTTCTTTTTACTTTGTAGTATATACCCTTGGATATTCAATCGGTTTTTTTTTCTGTATTTACATCTCGCATTTATTTATGCAGATATTACATGCTTTTCGGGGGATAAAGGCATTTAACACGCAAATAGTAGTGAATTTTGCTGTCTTCTTTTATTTTTGCTATCGCTACACACAAATAAACATTATCAAAGGGTAAAATCACACTGGCAATTTCATGACTGAGATCCTCAAACTTTTGTTGTACTGCAAAGATAATAAACACGCTTAAAATTAAATCACATTAAATGTCTGAAACTAGATTTATACCGGTAATACACTAGCAACTTATTAATGTTAAACCAAGTCTCTTCATTAAGACACTGGTATGATCCTCGATGCACGACCTGGAGGAAACTGGGTATTCTGGCCTCATATTAATGAGCTAATAGCCTCTATTATATCCGGTAGTAGCATATTTAGTGGACTTGTCCGTACAAAAGAAACATTCTAAATTAAGACAGCATTTCAATAAATCAAAGTGATGACTTAAATGATGACTACAAAGTTGGTTCCTTATTCTTTTTTCGAATTAGGCAATACCAATGGCTACTATTCTTTATTCAATCCTGAATACTAAGAAACATTTTGTAAAACCAGTTCTTATTCCCTATTCGGACTTATTCGTTCTTCTCTCTTTGAATGCTCTAGTAATAGCTTAAAATTGTCATTTCCAAAAACAGTTAGATATTGGTATCGCGAAAGAATGACGACGAGAGCTTTTCAAAATATCGTAAGGTATTACTTGTTACTTATTCGACTTGAATAAGGAATGGCAACTCTTTCTTCTTTTTACTTATAGCGAGGTTGAATATGAGCAGCAAATCAGTTACTTATTCCTTTTATTCGACTTTGTTCATTCTTTTCAATGGTCGTAATAGCTTATGTTAGGTTTGGTTTGCCTTTACAACAGTTAGATATTAGTAATGTGAGTAATCAGATATTTATTCCTTATTCGAAAAAGGAATAAGGAATAAGTAACTAACTCTTTGTAGTCATACTGAAATACCGCTGTGACATACGATGTGTCTCTTAATACATATATGTGTACAAGTATGAATAAGATATTTAAATGCGGTTTTTCTTCCGTAACATCTTATGTAACCCAGCGAAATCGTCTCGTTCATATTGAACATAGTTTGTAAAACAGATCAACAGTTATCATTTCATTAAAAACGGTGTCCGTTCAAATTTAAAAATTAATTATCAACTACAAAGTACATTGCAGGATATACCTAAAATGATTCTGTATATAAAGCATAACGCTATAATTTCTTTTTAACAAGAATTGTCGATAAACGTCAGTATTTGGCTCGGCAATTATGTCACGTCAATTTTGTATTTTACGCCAACGTTCTTCACTAAAAAGTTTCAGTGGTTGGAAAGGTAAGACGATGACCTGTCTTTTTATTTGATAAAAATGTTTTAAATTGTTTAAGACCCCATAAAGCTTTTTTTAAAAATGGGGCAAAATGCAAGGTTATGTTTGCCTTGAAACTGCTGCCCCTTACGAGTTCATTCCGCACTTTTTCAATTTTTTTGGCAACAACATTAACTTATTCTTTATTTTTCGAATGTATATAGATGAATAAAATATTACATTTATGAAAATGATATCGTTTCATTATCTACGTAGATAGGGAAATGTCGAGAAACAGACGAAAATCGACGAAAATACACCTCTCCACAAGATGGCGTTTTTATCGCAGTTTCCATTGAGAGGGCAATTCACCGTATTTTTCCAACAAAAGTCCAGCGCATTATTAGTCCCTTAATTATACAGAAAATCATCTATCTGTTTCACTGTGTCACTTATTGTCAGTCGTGGTCTGTTTTGTTGTTCGTTCCTTTTGTCCGTTCGTTCTTACGGTGTTAGACATTCACGAGTTCCCTTCGCTGCATACTTGTTTTTTATCTAAGATTTATTTTCAGATCAATCGCACTAACAGATCCTTCATTGGTCACCGCGATTGACCCACATTTTGGCAACCAATCAAAACATCCTTTGGATAAGACTGGCTTGAAATTGCTGCTCGGTAAATTTCTCCTTTTTTTTTGACTCGAAAATCTCATTTCGGTAACATAAGCATGATAGCAACAACAACAACAACAACAATAACAACAACAAATGCTACACATACATTACAATGCTTCTTGCCACAAACAATTGGTTATAGTGTAGTGTAGTATGGTCTCTCAATGAGAGGAGCTTGAAGAAGTTTTTTCAAAAAAATGAAAAGGCCATAACGATTTTTATAATCATGATTCAAGTCCCAAAGTAGTAATAACTATCATAGAAAAGTTACGGTGTAGAAATAAAAACTGTCTAAATGTATACTTTAACGGGCTGTTATGTTGTAATATATATGCACAGAAAACTATATACGTAGCATATAGCTGTCACAGGGACAATATGTCTAAGCCAGAGGTATGTTAATTATTATGTAGTGATGTCCTCTTCACCTTCTCATTATTCATATCATTAGTCATATCATTTTCCATCTAATAACTCAGTTGACGGGTCTCACTTACTTTCATCTCACGATAATCACGTGCACCTATGCGCCTGCGCAGTCATAATAACAGATTCTAAAGGCGAGAGCCGTGTTTTTCTTTCCCCTGAGAAATTGCAACTGTTTTAGTGTCTGCGTGCCTTACAGGTATCATCCTCATTATCCTTCTCCCTAAAATGAGACCTCAAAACGAATACCATGACATAGTGATTTATAAATACATTGGTAGGAAAAGAAATGAATTGTCTTAAAACACTCAATTTAATTCCCTGTGTCGATATATTATCTGCGAATGTTTGCAAAAAAATATATGGCTTTCAAAAAGATTACATGACACTTTTTTACTTGTCAATTTGTCAAACTTTTGTTTAATGTTGGCTATTTACAAAAATATTCATTAAAATATATTTTCTTTTAAATTCCTATAAATAGGGCATACTTAAAGGAAGTTATACTCACTTTCCACTCTGTATTTAAATTGCAAAATTTGCATTTTCTTTATTTCTAGCTATATTGTTATAACGCCCGCGCTCGATTTCTCGAGTCTCCGGCGAAGTTAGTCTATAGATGCGATTTTATTTTGCAGTAACGTTTTAAATGTAGAAACTTTTTTTTTTCGTCAAAACCCTATTTTTCTTCGTAATGTGGATGTTTTTATATGTATTGTTTTAATAGCGATTTTAGTTCGATAGGAGATGCCTGAGTCTCATCCACAAAAAACTAATACAAATCCTCTTGCCTGACCTTGATAAAATCTTTTGTCAAATCAAATCCTATATATATTTTGAAGAAAAATATCAATCTGTTTAAATAAATGACATTTTCCATCTCAACTTGATCAATAACTGGGACACTGTGTTTCGAGTTTTTATTAACTAAAAGTTCGACAGCATGAATATGCATTTGCATTTTGTTCTCCGAAGAATAAATACATATAATTATTCAATTGGTAGCGCGTTCGCCTCAGGAGCGACGGGCCTCGGGTCGATCCCTACAATAGTCAGGTCGGTAGTGTCTTTGGTCAAGAGACAAATAATTATACATTGCCTCTCTCTATTCGAGGTTGATCTCGACCGAGTCTCGAGAGCGGTTAATATAAATTGTAAGAACTTGTTTAGCAATCGAGAATAAATGAATTAGTGCATAAATAAATGTGAGAAAGTTGGCAGTTTCTTACGGAGGAAAGGGCCTCGTACCGGTCCTCCCCACGAACCGAAGGTAAACTGCCCGCCTGTAAAACAACTGAAGGTAAACTGTTCGCCTGCAAACAACTCGAAATACCGTGAATTTCATCATAGTATTGATTGTAAACAATAAGTTGATGTCTGAATTGTTCAAGAGTTTGCGATCTTCCTGAATTTTTGATATTTTCCACATTTCAGATTAGTTTTCGATTAGGTTGATTTATAGTTGTCAATACTAGGAGTTTGATTAGATAAAGCACTCAGTTTGTTTATAATCCCAAATGTGACAAACCCTAGAACGCCTGATAACAACGGGAGCACTCATAGTGTCACTTCAAATGATGGAAGTTGGCATGCACATATAGACAGCATCAAAGAGAACGCATGGCAGCTGAATTAATATCATGAGATCACTGAAATTTATTCTTGATCGGAAGTCACTCGGAAACTATATACGGCATGTCTTTTTATTAGGCCTTCTAGAATATCTGATGTCGTGTGGGACAATATTACCCAGTATGAGGAAATGAACTTGAAAATACAACTGGAAGCATGTAGAATAATTACAGGTGCTACCAAACTTGCCTCTTTCGACAATCTTTACAAAGAAACTGGATTACCGCCCTCAAAATCAGACGTCAAAACACAAACTCATTTCTTTTCTACAAATGAAACATCAACTGACTCCAGAGTATCTTTCTTTCCTTAGTGCCCGAAACTGTCGGGCAACATTCAGGGGTATACAATCCTAGAAATGCCAGTGATTCAAGAAACTTTCATTGCAACTCTCAACTTTTTGCCAACTCTTTTCTACCACATCTACAATCACTACCTGGGAATCAACTACCACTAGACCATAGAAACGCGCCAACCATTGGTATCTTCAAAAGAAGACTTTATTCTGATGCACATTCAATTCCACATGCCATTATTACGTTGAGAACGCTTATATCAAATCATGCACGGCAGGTTAAGAAAACCACTGTAGCTCGTTAAATGAACATCTATTCTCCAAAATATTGTAAATAGCCCTTATGTGAGTGTGGTATTGTCGAAAGCACATATCACTTTTTTTCAACTGTCCATTGTACCAAATGGAACGCACAACTCTCTTTTAACAAAGTTAGGGTAATTACTGCTGTCACGTTACATACATTCGCTGTATGGCAGCCCCCATATTACCGAAACTCAAAACAAATCAATCCTTCTAAATATTCATAAATATATACAAAAAAACAAAACGATTCGATACACGGCAATAATTCTATTTACAAAAAGAAGAAACAGAAAAACTTCGCATTATCTTTTGTCGACGATCTATACTCCAACTATCTTAAAACGCATCATGATCTTACGACATGACTAAATGGTTAGTAAATCAACAATGCTTATAACACCAAACAAGACACTAAACACATTAGTTTTATCATTTTCCAGTATTATTACATGTACACACACCTCCCGACTTAACTAATTATTATATATTAAAAAGTCTGTCCTCGAGTCCATGATACTGTGTCTGAAGTGACTACCCCACCTATCTTCTCATTTCAAACTTTTCCCAAAGAAATACATAATGATACGTATAAAAAGAAACATATACATATAGCTCCTATTGTTTTCCAACTTATCTTTGTCAAAGATGTCTTTGTATCTACTTGTGTCTCAAATAATTTATTCAATGAGTAGTTGCAAGTATACTTTTCCAATTTGTTACCATGTTTAATGAAAATTATTATTTATAAGGAGAGAGTATTATAAATAAGCCCAGAGCTTTCTTACCCAATCCTTTATGCTATTGTATAGTAATATGTATAACATGTAATTTCTAAATAAAATATTGTTTAAACCAATCTATAGGTCAAATGTACAATATTGCTGATTCAAAAGAAAATGTCGACCGCATCGAAAACTAAAATTTCCATCTCCTTTTTCGCAAAGCTGAATGTGATTTGTGATTCTGATTACTTGTTCAGTAGCTTGTCCAGCGAGCTTGGAATTTCAAATCTTCAGCACTTCTGTAGTGAGCGCAGTTGCAGTCATTACTTTTGGCACTTTGATTTCTCATTTACGGAAACCAATGGTTTAATTTCTGATTGGTTAATTATAGCGCACGGAACACCACCGGTCGATTTCGTATCGTTTTGTTAATTCTGAATTAAATATTTTTTTATGTCTGCCAACTGGTTTCCGATGATAACTCAAGAACGCTTGGTCCTATGATCTTGAAACTGTTACTAAAAATCGGTTGTTTTTTTCTCAATTATTTTTTTAATAATTAATATGTTTTTTTCTTTAATTTCTGTAAATTGTTTTAAGCAAGTTTCTCTTTGCCTAAGGACATACCTGAAATGAAGTCGCAAAGGACTTTTTCACTAAGGTCAAAGTCACATAAATCTGCAATAATATGTTCCAAGTAAAGATGACTGTTTTTTTTCCTTTAAAATTTTATTTTTTATTCTACAATTTCTACAGACGCCGTTTTCACGAATTTCTCATGAGTTTTACTTATAAATGTTTCTTACTTATTCAAAAAGGGGCATACAATAATAAATCAACATAGAAAACCTTCTATAATAGAGTGCTGATCCACCCATATATTGTGCAGCAACAACTTTACATTCTTATTTGACAAAATACAGCAAACGTCGTATATAAACGACTGAGGATATAGCGAAATTCGGATATAAGGAATACATTTTCTTTTCCCGATTTTTCCCCCTATTTTATATGAAAATGTTATATTGATAGAACAAACTCTAGATATAAAAACACATTTTCTTTGCCGAGTTTTTGTCTTTCTCTATTTTGACTTATAAACTGTTATATTGATAGGAACAAACTCCAGATATAAGGAACACATTTTCCATTGCCCGAGTTTTTGTCTTTCTCATTTTATATGAAACTGTTATATTGATAGAACAAACTCTAGATATAAGGAACACATTTAAATAGTCCCAATATGTTCGTTACAAACGGAGTTTACTGTGTCCATTAAACAAATCGACAGTGCCATAAATCGTTGAAAAGGAGTAATGACTTACAACTTACTGAATGAATAACGAAAAGTGCAGACCCCGACCAGACTGCACGGTTTGTATTAAACTACATTGGTCCGAGGGCAAACTTTTTGTCGCCAGCTGTATTATGGCTGTTCAACGAGCACTTTTGTTATATTTTAGCTGGCTGCAGATGTGAATGTATGATGCATGTGATAGAAAAGGATGCGATGGAATCGTAAAATATATGTGTGTAAACTCAACAGAGTGATGGTGGTGGTCGCTCAGGCTTTCCTGTCCGGATCGGATATGCAAACTGATCATAGTCTACACTGGTTCTGAGGGTAGACTCAATTTCCTCAGTGAGTTAGTTTGAACTTAGTTATTTCACAATGATTGTACATGATAATGATCACAATAGCCAAGGGTCGTTTTAGACTTTTTATCAACATCGGTTGTATTAAGGTAGATGCGGACCTTGGACCAGAGTTGAAAAAGTAGACGGAAAAGTGAATTTGGTCAGGTAAAGATCCATGTCTATATTTTCAAAAATAAAATTCTTTTTGTCCTTTTTGGTTAACATTCACGTAAAAAGTGCCACCTGGTGGCACCCGTTTTTAACGAAAATTGATCGTTTTCTATCATAATTTCAATTGGGTGGGTCGGTGGTCCGGGGCACTGGAAATTTCAGAATTTCAGTGTTTCCCACCCATCTAAAAATGAACTGGTTAGAAACCCAGAGGTAGTCTAACGTGTATCATAGCTTTACACCAGGCATGTAAACAAGAACCAAAGGGGTCTATTCGTAAAAGAGCTAGGGTCTGGTACCCGGATTCCCTTGTATCTGTATCTGTCTCTACTACAGGTCTTACCGTATATACCTCGAAAATAAGATGGTGGACCATAAGCACATATAATATAATTTCAATAAAATGATGGCGATTTCACTTTTTCAAGTGTACATTATTTTGACAACAGCCTATTCAGTAGGAGCAATTTAAATGTGTTTGATGGTTCAAAACCATTATTTCTATTTTATTTTTTATTTAATATAAAGAGTCCCGGCCAAAAAAGTAGTGTTTTTTACGTCAAATGTACGGATTTTGCCGTATAAGCGCGGTATTCGCGCAGTCAAATTTTTATTTTTGAAATGTGCATCGGGTTTGCTCTTTTAAATGATCAAATAAAAAAAGGCATGTGTTTCTCGGTGATTTGTTTAAAAAACTTCGAATATCAGTAAAAATGCCTATATACGCAACGTTTCAATGTTTTAAAACCCTGACGTTACAACGCAATTGTACTTTCTATTCATGCCAATACGGAATCTTGTTGTACATAAATCGGAAATTCCTATAATATCAGTTCATGGTAAAGTGACAAATTGTATGTTCTAAAGGATAAATGTTTGAGTTAAAGTTACAATTAACAATAATTGTCCACGAAGTTTCAATTATTTTAAATGTTGTCATGTTTACAAGAATTGAACAAGCAACAGAGAAAGGAAAATATATGGAAATTGCTGACGAAAAGATACGCGACATGTTCCGCTACCTGCTTCTTACCATTATTTTATTTTCGAGGTGTCTGTCTTGTAGGAATACAAAAGTATTATTTTTTCCGATTGAATTGTTGTAAACTTGTAATACATATGGACATGTTTCATCGCGAGGAATAAGTAAATGAAATTATTCCTGTAAACAGATTTCTGATTCTATAAATTCCGTTTATGATAATCAAATAAAAACAGTAATCCCAAAATAACTGTGTTTATAATTATTTCAACACATAAAAAAATATAAAACGATCTCATAGCATTAGGTACATTTGATAATTAGTTTTGACGAGCAGTCTTTTTGTCAGAAAGGCATACCTTCTTAATGAAAAGTTCACTAAAGAAGAACTCTATCATCATTTGTCTATCCTAATGTGCACATGTAATATGACTCGTCGGTATGAGTCCTGTAAGCTAGCTCAAAAACTCCCAGATTCGACGATAACTGGTCATAAACCCAGATACAGTAATGTAGAATAGTTTATACTGTATAACCACATGTCGGAGGTTGCGGGTTCAAGCCCCACTGGGCCACGACCGTACCTCCTCATATGACGCCAGTACTGGTTTGTTCAGGAAGCGGACTGGAGGTGACTCGATTAGCTGCAAGCTTTCTTAACAATCGAGCTAAAATAAATTGTTATAAACTAACTAACCCCGCCATTCTGGTCCCCTTCAAAACATAAAATGGGCACAACCGGCCGATATCGGCATTTATCTATAAATTTCACCCTTGAGACCGCATCCACTTGGCAATGCGTGAGTTCGAGGAGAAAACCAACTGACTTTAAGCATAAGGCTTCCTCTGACAACCGGTCATACTTTCTTAACAGTGTAAAATATCGCTGGCCGCCATTTTATATTTATAATCTTATGTAAATACATGTATGAGAATATGATCAGTAGAACTTTACTAGATCTGATGCTGAAATAATCTAAAATAAATATGTTGCACAATCATATTTTAGGTTCAATCTAAATTTAATTTAAAAATTAAAAGAAGTTAGACATAAACTTATAAACAAAATGCAGTCTTCATTCATCATTGCTAATCTTTTCCCGAGAAGGAAATCATTTTCATGTGCTAATTTAATGTTATTGTATTGCATTAAATTTTGATGACCAATCAGTTTTTCATAACAGAATAAAGCTATATAGTGGCTTTTATATAAGATGTAAAATTTTGGTATAATTATCAAATACCTAAATATTAGACCAACACAACTATATGTTCGTGAAGTTGGCAGACTGGCAGCGTAGCAGTGTAGCAGCGTGAAGTTGGCAGACTGGCAGTGTAGCAACGTGAACTTGGCAGACTGGCAGCGTAGCAGCCTAGCAGCGTGAACTTGGCAGACTAGCAGACTGGCAGCGTGAAGTTGGCAGACTGACAGCGTAGCAGCGTGAACTTGGCAGACTGGCAGTGTAGCAGTGTGAACTTGGCGGACTGACAGCGTAGCAGCCTAGCAGCGTGAACTTGGCAGACTGGCAGCGTAGCAGCGTGAACTTGGCAGACTAGCAGCGTAGCAGCGTGAACTTGGCAGACTGGCAGCTTAGCAGCCTTGCAGCGGAACTTGGCAGACTGGCGGTTTAGCAGCCTAGCAGCGTGAACTTAGCTATATTGAATGAAATGTATGTTTAAAATACGACAGAAGCACGAATTATGCGTAGATACAATTAATTTACACGCCATTTCATTTTGATATTTTATATCTTATATCGGTTTTTAGCTCGACTATTCGGAGAATATGGAAACTATTACAATCACTTGTGCGTCGGCGTCGGCGTCGGCGTCGGCGTCAACGTTGCTTCTTTGGTTAAAGTTTTGCCTGCTAAGTACTATCATGCACATATCTCAGTAACCACTTATGATATTGACTTGAAACTTTGTTCATGTCTTTAGGGGGTGTCATACAATCAAGGCAGATAACTCTTGAAAAAATTTAGTACAAATTATGGCCCTTGTTTGACTTTGAAAATTTGGTTAAAAGTTTTTGCCTGCTAGGTACTATCATGCACATATCTCAGTAACCACTTATGATATTGACTTGAAACTTTGTTCATGTCTTTAGGGGTGTCATACAATCAAGGCAGATAACTCTTGAAAAAATTTAGTACAAATTATGGCCCTTGTTTGACTTTGAAAATTTGGTTAAAGTTTTGCCTGCTAGGTACTATCATGCACATATCTCAGTAACCACTTATAATATTGACTTGAAACTTTGTTCATGTCTTTAGGGGTGTCAAACAATCAAGGCATATAACTCTTGAAAAAATTTAGTACAAATTATGGCCCTTGTTTGACTTTGAAAATTTGGTTAAAGTTTTGCCTGCTAGGTACTATCATGCACATATCTCAGTAACCACTTATGATATTGACTTGAAACTTTGTTCATGTCTTTAGGGTGTCATACAATCAAGGCAGATAACTCTTGAAAAAATTTAGTACAAATTATGGCCTTTTGTTTGACTTTGAAGATTTGGTTAAAGTTTTGCCTGCTAGGTACTATCATGCACATATCTCAGTAACCACTTGTGATATTGACTTGAAACTTCGTTAATGTCTCTAGGGGTGTCACACAGTCAAGTCAGATAACTCTTGTATAAATTTAGTACTAATTATGGCCCTTGTTTGACTTTGAAAATTTGGTTAAAGTTTTGCCTGCTAGGTACTATCATGCACATATCTCAGTAACCACTTATGATATTGACTTGAAACTTTTTAATGTCTTAAGAGGTGTCACACAGTCAAGACAGATAGCTCTTGTTTAAATTTAGTGCAAATTATGGCCCTTGTTTGACTTTGTAAATTTGGTAAAGTTTTGCATGCAAGGTACTATCATGCACATATCACAGTAACCACTTATGGTAGTTATATCAAACCTTGCAATAGTGTTCAGGGTAAATTTTGTATCAAACAATTAATTTACCAAAACTTAAATCTATAGTTATAGATTTTGACTTTTTTATGATTCAACTTTCCTAGTTTATATTTAATAGTTAGCACAATTTTGTTTTGCTATTACACTGATAAAAGTTTTGTTTATTAGCAAACACCCACAATAGTCGAGCGTGCTGTCTTATGGACAGCTCTTGTTATTAGTTTCCGTTACTTGAAGAGTTTTCGCTGCAAGCAGACTTTTCGCTGACAGCAGCCCAACAACTCAGCAGCTCAGCAGACCAGCAGCTCAGCAGACCAGCAGACCAGCTGTTCAGCAGCCGAAACTTCAAAGTTTAATATTGTGCTATATTGAATAAAATGTTGTATTTTTTCAAAAATACGACAAGCACAATTATGCGAAGAAACAATAAATACACGGCGTTTCATTTTGATATTTTATCTTCATAAGTTTACGTTACTTGAAGAGTTTTCGTTGCAAGCAGACTTTTTGCTGCCAGCAGCCCAGCAACTCAGCAGACCAGCCGCTCAGCAAACCAGCAGACCAGCAGCTCAGCAGACCAGCAGCTCAGCAGACTAGCAGCTCAGCAGACCAGCAGTTTAGCAGTTCAGCAGCCGAACTTCAGAAGCCGAAGTTTAATATTGTGCTATATTGAATGAAATGTTTTTTTCCAAAAATACGACAGAAGCACGAATTATGCGTAAAAACAATAAATACACGCCCTTTCATTTTGATATTTTATATCTTATATTCATAAGTTTACGTTACTTGAAGAGTTTTCGTTGCAAGCAGACTTTCCGCTGCCAGCAGTCCAGCAACTCAGCAGACTAGCAGCTCAGCAGACTAGCAGACCAGCCGCTCAGCAGCTCAGCAGACTAGCAGCTCAGCAGCTCAGCAGACCAGCAGCTCAGCAGATCAGCAGCCGAAACTTCAAAGTTTAAGATTGTGGTTTTTAATGAAATGGATGTTTAAAATACGACAGAAGCACAAATTATGCGTATATACAATTAATATACATTTTGATATTTTTTATCTTATACCGGTATATATTTGTTTCCGTTACTTGAAAAGTTTTTGATGCAAACAGACTTTTCGCTGACAGCAGCCCAGCAACTCAGCAGACCAGCCGCTCAGCAGACCAGCAGCTCAGCAGACTAGCAGCTCAGCAGACTAGCAGCTCAGCAGACCAGCAGCTCAGCAGATCAACAGCCGAAACTTCAAAGTTTAAGATTGTGCTATATTGAATGAAATGGGTGTTTAAAATACGACAGAAGCACAAATTATGCGTAGATACAATTAATATACATTTTGATATTTTATATCTTATACCGGTATTCATTTGTTTCCGTTACTTGAAGAGTTTTTGATGCAAGCAGACTTTTCGCTGCCAGCAGCCAGCAACTCAGCAGACCAGCCGCTCAGCAGACCAGCAGCTCAGCAGACCAGCAGCTCAGCAGACCAGCAGACCAGCAGCTCAGCAGACTAGCAGCTTAGCAGACTAGCAGCTCAGCAGACCAGCAGCTCAGCAGATCAGCAGCCGAAACTTCAAAGTTTAAGATTGTGCTATATCGAATGAAATGGATGTTTTAAAATACAACAGAAGCACAAATAATGCGTAGATACAATTAATATACATTTTGGTATTTTATATCTTATACCGGTATTCATTTGTTTCCGTTACTTGAAGAGTTTTTGATGCAAGCAGACTTTTCTCTGCCAGCAGCCCAGCAACTCAACAGACCAGCCGCGCAGCAGACCAGCAACTCAGCAGACTAGCAGCTCAGCAGATTAGCAGGTCAGCAGACCAGCAGCTCAGCAGACCAGCAGCTCAGCAGATCAGCAGCCGAAACTTCAAAGTTTAAGATTGTGCTATATTGAATGAAATGGATGTTTAAAAATACGACAGAAGCACAAATTATGCGTAGATATAATCAATATACATTTTGATATTTTATATATTATACCGGTATTCATTTGTTTCCGTTACTTGAAGAGTTTTTGATGCAAGCCGACTTTTCGCTGCCAGCAGCCCAGCAACTCAGCAGACAAGCAGCTCAGCAGACCAGCAGATCAGCAGCTCAGCAGACTAGCAGACCAGCAGACCAGCAGTTCAGCAGCCGAAACTTCAAAGTTTAATATGGTGCTATATTGAATGAAATGGATTTTTTTCCCAAAATACGACAGAAGCGCGGATTATGCGTAGATACAATTAATTTACACGCACTTTCATTTTGATATTTTATATCTTATATTCATAAGTTTATGTTACTTGAAGAGTTTTCGTTGCAAGCAGACTTTTTCGCTGCCAGCAGCCCAGCAACTCAGCAGACCAGCCGCTCAGCAGACAAGCAGCTCAGCAGATCAACAGACTAGCCGCTCAGCAGCTCAGCAGACTAGCAGCTCAGCAGACCAGCAGCTCAGCAGATCAGCAGTCAGAAACTTCAAAGTTTAAGACTGTGCTATATTGAATGAAATGGATGTTTAAAATACGACAGAAGCACAAATTATGCGTAGATACAATTAATATACATTTTGATATTTTATATATTATACCGGTATTCATTTGTTTCCGTTACTTGAAGAGTTTTTGATGCAAGCAGACTTTTCGCTGCCAGCAGCCCAGCAACTCAGCAGCTCAGCAGACCAGCAGCTCAGCAGACCAGCAGATCAGCAGACCAGCAGCCAAAACTTATCCAGCTGCAACAGGAGCACGATATATGCGTAGATACAATTATTTTATACGACCTTTTATTTTGATATCTATTCATATGTTTTCGCTACTAGATGAGTTTTCGCTGCTAGTATACTTTTGCTGCAAACAGTCCAGCAGCTCAGCAGCATGGCAGCTTAGCAAACCAGCAGCTTAGCAGTTCAGTAGCCGAAACTTCAAACTTAAAAGATTCTGCTCAATTTTATTAAATTGGGTTTTAAATGCAACAGAAGCACTAAATATGCGTAGATACAATTATTTTACACGCCCTTTTACTTTTGATACTTCATATCGTATTTTTTGTTTAGTTTTCGCTGCTAGAAGAGTTCTTGCTCGAAGTAGACTTTTCGCTGCCAGCAGAGTTTATAGACAATATGAACGAATATGAAGAAATCGTGAGAAATGGCGTAGTTATTACCAACTTTAAGTTTTCTGGACAAAAACTAAGTACAAAAAGAGGCATAAATCTGTTACACATGACTTTATCATATGCAATTTTGATGCACTACGACCCTGTTGTCATTAGCTATACAATTTTAAAGTTTAATGAAGATATTTGCAGAAATAGTCAAATTAAAACTTACGTTAAAATTTTTCAGACGGACAGACACAGCGTTTTATATGTCTAAATTTTTGTCCAAAAAAGCGACAGAAAGATGGGAAGCAAAAATACGATGCGCATAATGTCACTTTAAGTGAAAAGTTTCTTACTACGCAGTTTAGACATGTAGTTTACCACTTCATCAAGCCGCCGATAAAAACACGTTAAATGACGCGAACGGAACACCACAGTTGTCGTATGTTGTAATACATACTATAAAAGTGGTCTCTATCAAGTTCATGAGGAAGCGTTTACGAACGAACGAACGAACGGACTTTCCTCCGTGTTTAAGTGTATGGATGTACCCGTTCATCCTGATGAATGACAGCGCTCCAGCTGTGATCAAAATGGCCACCTGCTGTAAATGGAATCTTGGCACAGTGCCATAGACTTATGCCATTCAACCAACTTAAAGATCCAGAACGGTGCAAACGTAGCGTCTGGTAGCTTCTTCTAGCTCCGTATGATCTTTTAGAGGTTGCAATTGTAAAGTATCCGTATGGACATCGCAGACAAGTCGTGCGGAGCTTAAAGGAGCGATGGTTTTTCATTTTAGCTACAATCGTCAGGATGTCGTACGCCCGTGCAAGTTACCCAACCGGTGTCCGTACTATCGTACGAACGGAAGACTTCTTGCGATAGTCGTAGCTCTTACGGGCCTCGCGGTGTTCCAAATCCGCACGGACATCATGCGATGCCTGTACGAACTCCACCGGGGCTGTTGCGGTGCTCGGGTGTGGCCATTGTGAGCTGCTCCCAACTTTGAAAATTTATACCAGCTTGACGAGAATTCGATACTTCGGTAAGAAATTTCAACTGAGTCCCCGAGTCCTATACAAGTTCACAAATTCCATCTAAGTTAATAAGACAGGGAGCATAGAACTAGCGAAAACGACCGAATAACAGAAAGAAAAATGACCGAAAACAGTTTATGCAGAAAGAAAACATTTTTTTTTCAAAGGATATTGTATACTTTTATTTTTAGATAATTGAAGAAATGTGTCAATAGTGAATAATCAATAAGTACTAGCGATATGATAATCTTTATCAAACAAGTTGTTTTTGGTAGGCAGCATTTCTTTTTAAAGTCTTCTGGTTTTATTTAATTTGATTTCTATTACAATATATACATATTCTGCTTCATTTATCCACGGACCTAGTAAGAATGGGAAGAGACAATAAAACAAAATGAACTTTCTCGAATGCGTTGATAATTTAGCACGATATATAAGTTCTTCTAGCAGCGAAAACTAGTGAAAATCGCATAATTATAAAGTTACTGTGTCAAAATATGAGCATGTGCAATAATTGTATCTATGCATAAATGTTTCTTCAGTCGCATTTAAAACATCCAGTTCATACAATTCAACACAATCTTTAAGTTTGAAGTTACCGCTGCTGAATAGCTTTTGGCTGATGAGCTGCTGCTGAGTTGCTGGTCTGCTGAGCTGCTGGCAGCGAAAGTCTGCTAGGTATGAGACGCCTAAATACATTTCCATAGACTTACATCATAAGGTTTTCTTCCGGTGCGACTACCCAAAATCTCACCGACTGCTGAAATGAACTTTACTTTGTAGAATCATCCTAGTCCCACATAAAAATAACAAAATTTATACATGTGATCCAATACTTTATGCCAGTAATTTGGAGCTGAATGACACCACCCCCATTTTTGTTGCAGTTTTAGTGGTCACCGACCAAATATGTCAGTATTTTCAAATACCAAATATTTTGAATATAATTCATATCCAGATTTTTCTCTTCATATTTCATTTGTGATCTATCATCCAGCGATTAATTCAAAATATTTTTTTGTATGCATCCACTTAGTTTCAGCCAATCAGCAATCAAACACATAGTGTAGGTCCGCAAGTTCCCTACACAAAATAACCTGCTTCCAGTTTTTCACCGTTCTCATACCTGCTAGCGGCGAAAACTAATGAAAATAATTTATGATATAAAAGTATAAAAAAGGCGTTTAAAATAATTGAATACGCATATATCGCGCTCCTGTTGCTGGCTGCTGGGCTACTGGTCGGGTAGTCTACTGATCTGCTGAGCTGCTGGGCTGTTGGCAGTTAAAATTCTGCTAGCAGCGAAAACTCTTAAAGTATCAAAATAAGAGGACGTATAAAATAATTGTATCTACGCATATATCGTGCTTCTGCTGGGTTTAAAAACCACATTCTATAAAATTGAGCAGAATATTTAAGTTTGAAGTTTCCGCTGCTAAATAAGTTTTGACTGCTGAGCTGCTGGTCTGCTGAGCTGCTGGACTGCTCGCAGCGAAAAGTGTGCTTGCAGCGAAAACTCTTGTAAGTAGCGGAAACTAACCAAAATAATATATAAAGTATCAAAATGAAAGGGCGTGTAAAATAATTGTATATCGCATATATCGTGCTTCTGTTGCAGCTTGATTATTTTGGCTGCTGGGCTGCTGGTCTGCTGAGCTGCTTGTCTGCTAAATTGTAGGTCCGCTGAGCTGCTGGTCTGCTGGACTGCTGGCAGCGAAAATTTTAAGTGTGCTTGCAGCGAAAATTCTGCTATTAGCGGAAACTAACAGAAATAAGATATAAAGTATCAAAATGAAAGGGCGTGTAAATTAATTATATCTACGCATAAGTCGTGATTCTGTCATTTTTAAACATCCATTTCATGCAATATAGCACAATCAAAAACTTTAGTTTCGGCTGCTGAACTGCTGAGCTGCCTAGCGGCTGGTCTACTGAGCTGCTGGTCTACTGAGTTGCTACGTTGCTAGCAGCGAAAAGTCTGCTTGCAGTGAAAACTCTTCTAGTAACGGAAAGAAATGAATATCAAAATGAAAGGGCGTGTATATCAATTGTATCTACGCATTATTGGTGCTTCTGTTGAACATCCATTTCATTCAATATAGAACAATCTTAAACTTTAAAGTTTCGACTGCTGGTCTGCTGGGCTGCTGGTCTGCTGGTCTGCTGAGCTGCTTGTCTGCTGAGCTGTTGAGCTGCTGGTCTGCTGAGCTGCTGAGTTGCTGGGCTGCTGGCATGAAAAGTCTGCTTGCAGCGAAAACTCTTCTAGTAACGGAAACTAATGAATATAAGATATAAAATATCAAAATGAAAAGGCGTGTACATGTATATTAATTGTATCTACGCATAATTGGGGCTTCTGTCGTATTTTTAAACATCCATTTCATTCAATATCGCACAATCTTAAACTTTAAAGTTTCGGCTGCTGATCTGCTGAGCTGCTGGTCTGTTAAGCTGCTGAGCGGCTGAGCTGCTGAGTTGCTGGGCTGCTGGCAGCGAAAAGTATGCTTGCAGCGAAAACTCTTCAAGTAACGTTTACTAATGAATATAAGAAATAAATAGACCGTGTCTACAGTATTCATCTCAGAAGTTCCTGAATTTTTCAATGAAGAGAGACGCATATTTTCGATCTAGTGCTTAAGTTTTCATATCCCACCACGTATTAAATATAGCGGGCGCAATAAGATATAAAATATTAAAATGAAAGGGCGTGTATTTATTGTTTCTACGCATAATACGTGTTTCTGTCGTATTTAAAAAAGCATTTCATCCAATACAGCAAAATCTTAAACTTTTAAGTGTCGGCTGCTAATGAACTGCTGGTCTGCTGAGCTGCTTAGCTGCTGGTCTGCTGGTCTGCTGTTCAATATAGAACAATCTTAAACTTAAGTTTCGACTGCTGATCTGCTGGTCTGCTGGTCTGCTGGTCTGCTGAGCTGCTGGTCTGCTGAGCTGCTGTTCTGCTGAGCTGCTGGTCTGCTGAGTTGCTGGGCTGCTGGCAGCGAAAAGTCTGCTAGCAACGAAAACTCTTCAAGTAACGGAAACTAATGAATACCGGTATAAGATATAAAAATATCAAAATGTATATTAATTGTAACTACGCATAATTCGTGCTTCTGTCGTATTTTAAATGTCAATTTCATTCAATATAACTTTGAGGTTTTAGTGCTGATCTGCTGATCTGCTGGTTTGTTGAGCTGCTGGGCTGCTGGCAGCGAAAGTCTGCTTCAAAACGAAAACTCTTCAAATAACGTAAACTTATGAATATAAAATATAAAATATAAAAATGAAAGGGCGTGTATATTATTTGTATCTACGCATAATTCGTGCTTCTGAAGTATTTAAAACATCCATTTCATTCAATATAGCACAATCTTAAACTTTAAAGTTTCGACTGCTGAACTGCTGGTCTGCTGGTCTGCTTAGCTGCTGATCTGCTGAGCTGCTGGTCTGCTGAATTGCTGGGCTCTTGCAGCGAAAGCTCTTAACTAACGGAAACTAATGAATATAAGATATAAAATATCAAAATGAAAAAGAGCGTGTTTATTTATTGTGTCTAAGTATAGTACTACGTGCTTCTGTCGAATTTTTGAGAAAAAAAACCTAATTCATTCAATATAGCAAAACTTTGAAGTTTCGGCTGCTGAACTGCTGGTCTGCTGAGCTGCTGAGTTGCTGGGCTGTTGGCAGCGAAAAGTCTGCTTGCATCGAAAACTCTTCAAGTAATGGAAACAAATGAATACCGGTATAAGATATAAAATACCAAAATGTACATTACAGTAAACTCCGTATATAACGACTCCGGATATAGCAAAATTCCGATTATAAGAAACAAATTTTTCTAGGCCGGATTTTTTTTCTTTGTTGATTTATATAAAAATATTATACGGATATAACAAACTGCGGATATAAGGTACATATTTTAATGGTCCAGGAGTTCGTTATATACGGAGTTTACTGTAATTGTATTTACGCAGAATTTGTGCTTCTGTCGTATTTTAAACATCCATTTCATTCAATATAGCACGATCTTAAACTTTCAAGTTTCGGCTGCTGATCTAATGAGCTGCTGGTATGCTGAGCTGTTGAGCTGCTGAGCTGCTAGTCTGCTGGTCTGCTGAGCTGCTGGTCTGCTGAGCTGCTGATCTGCTGGTCTGCTGAGCTGCTGGTCTGCTGAGCTGCTGAGTTGCTGAGTTGCTGGGCTGCAGGCAGCGAAAGTCTGTTGCAGCGAAAGTAACATAAATATATGAATATAAAATATAAAATATCAAAATGAAAGGGCGCGTATTTATTGTTTCTACGCATGATTCGTGATTCTGTCGTATTTAAAAAAAAAAAAAAAAAAAACATTTCATTCAAAATAGCACAATCTTAAACTTTGAAGTTTCGGCTGCTGAACTGCTGGTCTGCTGGTCTGCTAGTCTGCTGGTCTGCTGAGCTGCTGAGTTGCTGGTTTGCTGAGTCGCTGGCAGCGAAAGTCTGCTTGCATCAAAAACTCTTCAAGTAACTTAAACAAATGAATTCCGGTATAAGATATAAAATACCAAAATGTATATTAATTGTATCTACGCATTTTTTGTGCTTCTGTTGTATTTTAAACATCCATTTCATTCAATATAGCACAATATTAAACTTTGAAGTTTCGGCTGCTGATCTGCTGAGCTGCTGGTCTGCTGAGCTGCTAGTCTGCTGAGCTGCTAGTCTGCTGAGCTGCTAGTCTGCTGGTCTGCTAGTCTGCTAGTCTGCTGAGCTGCTGGTCTGCTGGGCGGCTGGTCTGCTGAGTTGCTGGGCTGCTGGCAGCGAAAAGTCTGCTTGCATCAAAAACTCTTCAAGTAACAGAAACAAATGAATACCGGTATAAGATATAAAATACCAAAATGTATATTAATTGTATCTACGCATAATTTGTGCTTCTGTCGTATTTTTAAACACCCATTTCTTTCAATATACACAATCTTAAACTTTGAAGTTTCGGCTGTTTATTGTTCTGCTGAGCTGCTGGTCTGCTGAGCTGCTAGTCTGCTGAGCTGCTGAGCTGCTAGTCTGCTGAGCTGCTGAGCTGCTGGTCTGCTGAGCTGCTGAGTTGCTGGGCTGCCGGCAGCGAATAGTCTGTTTGCATCAAAAACTCTTCAAGTAACGGAAACAAATGAATACCGGTATAAGATAAAAAATATCAAAATGTATATTAATTGTATCTACGCATAATTTGTGCTTCTGTCGTATTTTAAACATCCATTTCATTCAATAAAGCACAATCTTAAACTTTGAAGTTTCGGCTGCTGATCTGCTGAGCTGCTGGTCTGCTGGTCTGCTGGGCTGTAGTCTGCTGAGCTGCTGAGCTGCTGAGCTGCTGGTCTGCTAGTCTGCTGAGCTGCCCAGTCTGCTGAGCGGCTGGTCTGCTGAGTTGCTGGACTGCTAGCAGCGAAAAGTCTGCTTGCAACGAAAACTCTTCAAGTAACGTTAACTTATGAATATAAGATATAAAATATCAAAATGAAAGGGCGTGTATTTATTGTTTCTACGCATAATTCGTGCTTCTGTCGTATTTTTGGAAAAAACATTTCATTCAATATAGCACAATATTAAACTTTGAAGTTCGGCTGCTGAACTGCTAAGCTGCTGGTCTGCTGAGCTGCTAGTCTGCTGAGCTGCTGGTCTGCTGAGCTGCTGGTCTGCTGGTTTGCTGACCGCAAAATGTCTCTTGCAACGAAAACTCTTCAAGTAACGTAAACTTATGAATATAAAATATCAAAATGAAACGCCGTGTATTTATTGTTTCTTCGCATAATTTCGTGCTTCTGTCGTATTTTGAAAAAAACAACATTTTATTCAATATTGCATAATATTAAACTTTGAAGTTTCGGCTGCTGAACAGCTGGTACAGTGGCTGCTGCTGGTTTGCTGAGCTGCTGAGTTGTTGGGCTGCTGTCAGCGAAAAGTCTGCTTGCAGCGAAAACTCTTCAAGTAACGGAAAGTAATGAAAACCGGTATAAGATATAAAATATCAAAATGAAATGGCGTGTACATGTATATTAATTGTATCTACGCATAATTCGTGCTTCTGTCGTATTTTAAACATACATTTCATTCAATATAGCTAAGTTCACGCTGCTAGGCTGCTAAGCTGCCAGTCTGCCAAGTTCTCGCTGCAAGGCTGCTAAGCTGCCAGTCTGCCAAGTTCACGCTGCTACGCTGCCAGTCTGCCAAGTTCACGCTGCTACGCTGTCAGTCTGCCAGTCTGCCAAGTTCACTGCTGCTACGCTGCCAGTCTGCCAAGTTCACGCTGCTACGCTGCCAGTCTGCTAGTCTGCCGGGTTCACGCTGCTACGCTGCCAATCTGCTAGTCTGCCAAGTTCACGCTGCTACGCTGCCAGTCTGCCAACTTCACGAAAATCA
>JAFMSR010002528.1:0-23244 GCA_022818135.1 Saxidomus purpurata
GTATTAAATCAATGTATTTCACTTTGATTCTATAAAATAAGACAAATAACAGAGGCGGTAATAGGCCTAAAATTAAACTCGTGTATCATGCATAGACGGGAGATTACTCGTATAGTGGAAACAGAAAATTTATCAAAAACAAAATTGGTTGTCAAGACAAAATTTTCTTTTTGCTGTAAGTTGAGAGAAACTAATGTCAAGTCTAGAAAACTCAAAAATTTTATTTGAAAACACAATGCAGGCAAGAGTTCAGACTCCAAAGATTCAAATTCTTAAATTATCTCCCTTTGAATTTAATATATAGTTGAATTTATGACCTTATATCTGAAAGCTTCTGTCATGATTTTATTTTTTTTATAAACTCACCCCAACTGATAAAGTTTAACATTCTTACAAATGATTGAATTCCACCTCCTGCATTGTGAGGTATTGGTGTTTCCTTTTTCATGCATAGTAAATCCCATTATAATCCTGTAAAGTTTTCATGTTGGGTTATTGTAATCTTTCAAACAATTAACATACTTTATCTTTCGGACTTGTATGTACAATAAACTAAGTAACAACATGTGAATCATTTTGTACATAGATTTCAGAGTATGTATATTGTTATGTCATTTATGTAAGTATTTTCGAAATAAAAACAATCAAATAGACTGGATAAACATAAAGATTTCTTTTCGATTTATTACTTCGGCTAATTCACAAGTGGAAGGAACATACCTTTGACACCCCTCTCCCAACGCCGTTGAACCCCCTCTGTTTTGTTTCTTCGTGTTAAATAAACTAAACCAATGTACCAGTGTCCTGATCTATACATTTTTAAACTGATATAATGAACAATTAAAAAAAATGTTTTGTCCATAGCTTTTTACCATAGACAAGGTTCCCAACACACTATATGAAAACAACCATGTCGCTTCGAAAAACTCTTCCATTTCTTTCAAATTTGACTGAAGTTAGACAAACTTGGACGAATTGAAGTTAGAGGAAAATGGTGGAGCTTTAAGAAAGATCCGAGCCGTTTTCGTTTTACAAGTGAAAATGGCAACGCTGGTAATAGCGATTTTCGCTCAACACAGAAAAATGTCACACATTTTTTACGGTGATTTTCACAAAATTCTCCATTCATATTGCGAAACTGCAAAAGGCAACCAACAAAACATGAAATGATTATGCTGTTGACTAAATGCTTTCACTTTCACTTTCAATCGCGTTTGGATATGTTTTTGATAATTTCCTCAAATATAGCTGTTACAAATCACTGTGCAACGTCTCGGATATTCATGGCAGCTGGTGCAGTCTAACAATTACAAAAACTGAAAAATCCGTTGTAGCAACGAGCCCATTAGATCTACGACATGATGTGTGGTCTAAACATATATATATATTCATGTTTTGATGGCTGTCTTTCGCAGTACCAAAATAACTGGAGAATTTAGTGAAAATCATAGTCGGGGAAAATGTGACATTTTCTGGATTGAGCGAGAACCGTTATACTAGCATTGACATTTTCACTTATAGAGAAAAAAACGGCTAGTAGAGACAATTTAAAAAGGAATAGTACATAAACAGGATAAAAAAGAACACACGTTTTTAGATTTTCCTCCGATATTTTATTTTGTCATTTGTACATGAATGAGCTGTCGGCAGCCATTAGTTACGAAAAGGAATATCATTAATTTGGAAAAATTTATTAATGTCAATGACAGTGTCTTCACTTTCAAAAAACGACTTTCAGCTTGGATTCATGGAAAAGGAACTTTGTCAACTGAAATGAGATCATATATGTCCGTAATCCGTTTTGCCTGGGAAGAAACGAAGGCAAAGATAGCATCGTTGTAAGTTTTAATGTCTTTGAAAACGAGTTATTTTCCAAATGACGTAAGGTGATGTAGAGGTTAAGGTGCCTGCCGCTCATCTTGCAGGCTGTGGGTTCGAATCCAACTGGGGTCAAGACTGTACCTCATCATATGACACCAGTACTGGTTTATTCAGGAAGCGGACTCAAGAATGACTAGATAAGCTACAAGATTTCTTCACAATCGAGCTAAACTTAATCAGTATAAACTAAACCAGACTAATTAGTGTCTTCTGAACTCAGTGACACTCAGCGGTAACTGCGCCGTCGTCGGGTCCCAATTGAGAAAGCAGGAAGGGCGCTTCAAATGGAAAATATTGATTTGATTTCCGTTTAACTTGAGCGAATGGCATTGGTCCAATAGTGCTTAAAGTCTAGTAAATATTCCCTGATCCGAGTTTCTGTAAAAAACAACATCCTTATTATATGGTACCTTCTTTTTATTCACGTTTAAAAGTTCACAACGTCTTTTATCATATGATGTATAAATAAACAATATTCAATTGGTCCAGAGCTCGGTCAGTGAAGCAAAATATAATTGTATTATATGATCTATAGATAAACAATATCTCACGATCAATGAAGAGATATAATTGCAAGATTGTGGGGGTTTTGCCCCAGTAAATATTATTTCTATGTTTATAACAGGCAACGTTTTGACTTACCTGTCTTAACGTCTTGCATTGAATAGAACATATACGGTGGTGTAATCATAACGCTGGTGACGTCATTAAAATGATGTAGGAGCATGGACGTTGTTCCGCGCTATTTTAAGCATTGTATCAATAAAATATCAAAGAAATAGAGGATAGTTGTTGGTGTTAGTTTAAGATCACGTTATAATTTCACCGAGTGGGCACCAAAAGTGATTTTTT
Organism: Saxidomus purpurata; assembly: GCA_022818135.1. Taxonomy (NCBI): domain Eukaryota; kingdom Metazoa; phylum Mollusca; class Bivalvia; order Venerida; family Veneridae; genus Saxidomus; species Saxidomus purpurata. Next base: position 2,734 of record JAFMSR010002528.1, read on the forward strand.
TACGAGTAGCGCAGCCACGAGTGAAAATAACATGTTTTGGTGTTCACGAGTGAAATTAACGTGATATTACATCGAAACAAACATTTTTTCTGTTTGTTTTATGGTTAAAACTCTACCTTTCTTGAGTTTGTTTCAATAAAATACCGGAAATCGTGGGAAACATCATCAGAAAAACATAGCAGAAATGACGTCATTTTAACGACGTCATCATCGCATGGTTTCCATCATTAATAACGCTCGGTATACTTTTTGGTGTTAATACGGGTTAAAGATTGCAAAAACATTGAAATAAAAATGGTTATCCGCTTTCGCCTCGGTCCATATTACCCTCTTCTGGTGAGAATGCCTCACGATTCCATAACTGTATAATACACACATCTTTGCATGGTATAAAATCACAATCTAGATCTAGTTTCATTTTTAATCTTCAATTAAGTATTAAAGTAGATTTTCATTAAACACCTTCCAGTCATAGCTGATCATGAGCAATGCCATACTTGATGGTCAGTGGTCAACATAAAGTAATACTCATCACCTTTGAACTTTTCCAAGATATACTTAATGTTTGGTTTCCCTTCTCCTCCAATTAACACAGTGTCCAGTCGTGTTATATCTAGGTCATATCATATTTAGGTCATGTCATATTTAGGTCATGTCATATCTTGGTCATATCATATCTAGGCATATCATATCTGTGTCTTACCTACACATTGAATTACCACCAGGATTATAATTTTTCAAACGCGCATTGTATTGATATCAAACATTTAAGAAAAAAAACATTCTTAATAGCAAGTTCGTTACATGTAAAGGACAATTAGAAAGTTAAACTTCTCATATTTTATCAACACAAAATGTATGGATACAAGAATGCTGCTGAAAACATTCTGATTTAATTCTTTATAGACACAACGACTGATGATGTTTTTGAAAGAAAGCAATTCCGAGAGAAAAGTGAAACAGTTTTCGAAGAAGACGTTCAAATTAAGTGTCAAGATTTTCTTATCAATGGAGATAGACCTGCATACATGCTGAAGAGCACATGCTTTTCTCGTCAAAATTATTATGATGTAAGACATGTATGTGCTCTGTACCCTCCTCTTTGGCGTCTGGCCATGTAAACAATACGCTTTCTACCATTTCCCGCACTTTCGAGCGACACGCCGAAGATGTTATTTTTTCCAAACATTGAAAGCTTTTCTACGCTTTGCCAATACCTAGACTATTTTGTAATATCACATATATATCTTATGTAAATGACATCATGAGCGGCGTGGAGAAACACTTTCAAATTTCCGATTGAAATGTCGATTTTGTTACCTTGACGTTTTCATCTTTCGTCATTTTATGACGTCACGCATGACGTCAAACTGTACAGTAAAATTAATGTTATAAGGTGTAATTAATATGATTATTTCACAATATATCAAAAATTTAAATGTATAACTTGATTTTATCGTATCGTGTCGTTTGTACCTGTGACTGTCTTTGTACCTGACTTCGTTGTGTCGTCAAATAAGATTTAGCCATTCACATTCATTGAACTTTTTGTCAGATTTAACCTTTCAGTCCCCAGGCCAAAAATTAGTTTTCATCCTGGATTCATCCTGGATTCAGTTTAATTTGATATTCTAAATGAGTTACACTTTTAAAGCGATGAAACTCATTTTTCTTTTTTTATAATTATCCTTTCCACATCGTAAGTTTCAGGTAAAACTTTTGTAATAACACTGTCTTCTTTTTAGGAAAATTATCGACAATTCTACTTAGTTTGTTGCAAATAAATGACAGTCACCGATACGAGTTACATATTTAATAAGAAAAACGGAATTAGTTTTGTTCCCTGATGTACGTGCCACGATACATATATAAATACTATTAGGGGACAAAATTGACAGAGTGGCCGAAGGATTAGCTCAGTCAGAGAGCGCTACGGTAAAGAAACATCTTGCAAGCAGTCCTTGGGCCCCAGATCCTGGTCAAGTTTACATTTTTCTTATCCTGTGACATTTAGCGCATTGCCCCCAAATAATAAGTCAAATTTTGAGTCAAGCAGATATCAAAGAACTTGAAATAGATTACCAAAGGCTACAGACACCTTAAATATAAACTGCCAAAAGACTTGCAGACCTAAAGTGACTCCTATATACGCCAGTACTAAGTTTACAGAGGTATAATAAAATTATTTCTTGCAAGAAAATATTTTATTCTTTTAAAAAGACCATATTTGCTTTCTTACGTACATGTACAGCCAATACAACAGTCAAAACACAGAGAAACAATTTTTATCATGTAATAAACAGCTCAGACTATTAATGTATTTCAATTTATGCAAACACTTTGTAATGAAACCAATTTGACAATCCTATCAAAAATAACCCACAGAACAACTTCTTTAGTTGCATCAAGGCATATACTCTTTTACTGCATTTCTTCTGACCATAAGTGTTTAAAATAAGAAGATAATTGTTCAGATTTCACAATGCTAAAAAAACTTGCTGGATTTCTTGATACCCTTCCTTCCCAAATTTCAGCCTCCCAATATTATCAATATAATTTTACGAGGGCCCCCCCCCCCATAATGTCTTTAATGTTTCGGTTGTCTATGGATAACAACTCGTCTTCCTCATTTCTTCCCTGGTTTATATTAACATCAAATTTGTTTGGGTGCATAGAATGCCCGAAAAAAAGACCGTAAGAAATACAAAAAAAGAACTGAAACGAAACATTGATTATCTTACCAGAAAACAACTTTAATTTCCAAAGATAATGTACGGTCGTCGCTTAAGTATTAAATAAATGAAAAAATTTGTATATAATGAAATATTTTTGTTTGTTTTGATAAGTTCCTGTGCTGCATCCATTACAAATGATCTACCAGTCTTTAATCTCAGTCGGTCTGCAATATTTGTTTTCGATCTTTAACTTGATTTTGTGGCAATATTTGTTCTTCATTTAACTGTAAGTTATATATACTCTTTTAAAAAAATAAGTTGTTTTCGGTCTTCATAAACTGTTTTTCGGTCTTTTACGTTTTGATGCATTCTATGCACCGACAATTTTTCACTTTCTACTGGTGGCTGCCATTTTGACAATATGATAATCTTTGATTTACTAATAAGTGGCGGGAACATATTTCTGTGATTATAATCGAATTGTAGGTTTAAAAAAGTACTAAATTTACTAATTCTCCGCAACAAAATGATTTGAATGTTTGGTCTTGGTTTTATAAAAATTGATGCAGACGAGCTCAAATTGAAAAAAAAATTTTTTCCGATTTTGAAAAATAATGGAGCAGGAAATCCGTTGACCAAGTAATTAATTTGCAATGTGGCCTAAAGTAATAGATAAAGTATAAGTATGCATAATTTTATGCGAAATAAGGCTTAATATTACTAAGATATATTTTGGGCGGCCATCTTGGGTTGCAGCAACCGCCTTCCGTTTTTACTGACATGGAGACCCCATTGTGATAAAGGCCAGTGCGAAGGGTAATTGCTCAGCTAAATGCGATTCCCATTTTCATGTCAACTTGTCACTAAATATAAAGGATATGTCATTTAACGATCACAAGTCAAATACTCTTGATATATTCATTTATGTACAATTGTAGAATTTTAAGACTTTACTTAATATATAAATTGCTGTTTCATGTATTAAACAATATTTCCTTACTACATACTGACAAGGTGTATATAAATGCAATAAGTAGGTTAATACTATTCAGCAAACTTAATTCTTTAAAGATACCAGCATGCAAGAAGAATGATAAGTGTTGAAATAACTACAGGTATAATAATATAGAATATGTTTGTGTGAAATCTGTGCCAGTTATACAATGAACTTCAAATAAGGTCTGGTTTATCTTTGCAGATGATGAAAAAAGTTTTGAGCAGGTTTCAATTTCTTTATTTTTTAAAATTAGTTACTGGAACAGAGTTAAGTAGATAATCGTATGTAAGGTCGTTTTAAGCTATATCACACATGCAAAAGCCAGTTTCTGTGGGTTATTTTACATTTTCATAAATACCTTCAACTTCCGCAGTTCGTCGTACGTGGGATCTTAAAATCCCCAGATTGGTTTGTTTACACCTGCCCATTAATTTTTTGGGTTAGATTTTTGAGACAATCATAATGAAAATTGAACACAATGTAGCAATATACCCACACTGTATGTAATCCCCGACCCTTCATTTCTTCATAAATCTATACATATTTAAAAGAATGTGTGTGTCAGCCAGTCATGGATGATAAATCATGACTTGATCATCCAGATTCGTTATTCTAAGAGTTATGGCCCTGCTTTAGCAAAAATTGCTATATTTAACATGCTTCACGCTAACATTCATTCTTCACTAATCTTAAGCCTTTTCACACTGAGATTGGTGACATGGCTATAAGATCTCAGATAGTTTAATTGAGGCTTGAAAGAGATCTTTTCAGAGTAATGACCGTTGCAATGCGTTACTGTTCATACTCTAACTATTCATTTCTTCATTAATCCAAATCAATGTGGATGAAAATTGACAGGGATGCTGACCTGCATGGATCTCAACCAAAAGTGATTTCTAAATCACAGAGCACAGAGCTTAGATAGTTAGCATGAGGCATTTGCCTGTGAACCTCTGCCAAGATTATTGTTTAAATTATGGCCCTTGGGTCAAGTGAACCCGGCCAGGGTCTCTTTATTTTATATAGATTTGTTACCATAAAATGTTGCCACAATCTCCTTCTCTGAAACACAAGGCATAGAGCTTATATACTTGGCATGTAGTGATGACTGGGCGCAGTGTACCAAAAATTGTTCAGGTTATGACCTGAAGTCAAAATAGACCCCTTAATTCACTTGATTTTATATAGGCTTCTTTTAAGAAAACTCCCTATTTTTGTTTAGTCAGCTGTTTTTTTATCAAAGTGTTGACTGAGCAGATCCCTGATTTGGAAAAGATATTTCATGGTTGAGAGATATAGCGGGAAGTAGATGACTAGAGATAAGAGAGAAAATGAAATATAAGTTTCATACAGAATCTGGTATTTGTATGTTCAAAGTTATACCTACTCTGTAGATGTAAATGTCTTTAAGATTTCTTTCCAAATATCAGGCTTTAGAATAGTCCAAAATGTATGCCAGTCCAATGTCTTCTCATGTTTGCTACAAGAAACTTGAAAAAATAGATGTTTTCCAAGGAAAAAAACTAATCAATGAAGGGTTTTGGTTGCCAACAATTACAAACAAAATAATAATATTATCTGCTTCTTTTCATATTTAATATAATTGTTCTATAATCAATCAAAAACTTAACAGGAATTAAACACTATTTATAAGTACATTTGGGATAAAGGCCAGAAAGAGCATAAAAAAGGGCTCAGACAGAGAAAAAGGCCACGCTTAGCTTTGCATACACAGAGCTAACAACTTTAAAAGTTTTAAATCAAAATTTAAATAAAGTGGGTACAGATTTGTTTGAAATTTAGCACAAATGTTCTTTAGCATAAAAATGTCATAAATATGAAAAAATAAGAGTTCATTGATTTGTCTAAAAGTGTGACTTCAGGAAAAAAATATTGTGTTGTCTGCTTCCAAGATTTGAATTTGCCTCTACAATGATTGGCAGCTTCTCCATTGGCTGAGAGAGCTAATATTATTACAGTCGTTACTCGCGAGTCCACCGCATTGATATAAGGCAGGACAATTCCATGTAATGTTTCGTGAAGAACAGTTCTATATTATATAAGTTTGCTCCATAATTAGCTGTAATAAGTTCCATCCACATATAATTGAATATTTATGTGGTATGAATTCATTGTCCACACATGAATGACCTAGGTATGAGATTTTCCCCAATATTCACTTCGTCAAACTTACTCTTCATAGAATAATAACCTTGAATGTTTATCAAAACTAATGGCATTATCAGAACTAATTAAGTGACATTCCTTCTACCAATTGTGTATCTAGATAAATGATATCTCCCTGATATAGTTACATGTAGTTAGCCATTGTCTCACTTTCGAAAGACGAAAATCTATTTACAACAAATGTAAAGCACTCATATACATAAAATGTACATGAAACATATATTAACCTAATGTTTAATTCTTCAATAAAACATTGCAATAACTGAAAGTTAACTTTTAAATTTATTGAAGTGACTTTCACCTAAAGCCCACACAAGTCGACAGTAAGTTATGTTATTCATTCTGAAATTGCACATCCCGGCATCGAGCAGACGATTTCTGTGTTTACGTGACCACATTACAAGTTTTGTTAACTCTGCTAGGTAAGTAAAGCTCCTCCCTACACTCCTTATATGCTTAATTGCCTGCCGGCCAGTCATTTTGCTAAGAAATAAACCCTGGCTCTTTAAACCGCAGAATTCTAGCGCTGAAAGTTCCTGACCCATTGTCAGATAAGACCCTGTGTGATTTGGTGTCTGAAGACAAACATTTGTTGATCCAAATAATTAGACAATAAATTGTTCTGATATCTAAGGAATAATTTGATTAGTTGCTTATTTCACTGTTGTATGTTTTAAAAGAATTGCCAGTATCAAAAAATGAGAAAATTAAAACAATATTTACTTCAATATTTGATCTGTGGTTTCATGGAAATATTACCGCATAATATTGGTATAACTTGAACGCAATATATTTGCAGAAAATATTTTCCTATACAACTGTTTTTGCAGTTGAAAAGGTTTATTTCAAATCAAACTTTGGTTAAAGAAATATATAACATTGATTGAAACTTTTCTTTAATGTTTTATTCACAATGTACGAACCACTATACTTTAAATATTTGTATTATTATTATAGTCTCATTTTTCATTTATAAAGTGGTATGTCTAGTAACCCTGTCAATAATACACATCATTTTTATTTTCTCAAAATTGTAGCCCCACTGTAATAGTAGTTGTAAAGGACTTGGGATTCAACTGATGCACTCTTTTTTCTACCATTAATTTCTCATATACATGAAGTTCAATCTATAGCCAGTACTACATATATGCCGTACTATGCCGATTCTCTGCAATATAATATAAACAAGTATTCCATCAAATGTACTGGACAATAATACAATACACATTTGGCAAAAAGACGCAAAAGTGATAATTAGATAACAAATCAATGTGAATTTCGCAACATAATCGAATTTCTTAGCACCGAATTAGAGAAGCCTAAATATCCAGCAGAATTGTCTATTCAATATCAGGGCCCGTAATCCATAAACCATCATAGTAAAAATATTCCCCACTAGTTTTATAAGATTTTCCTGAATTTTCCTATTTTGTCTGATAGATTCCCCATTCCATAAGTAATATCCTTAAATTTCTAAGCTTAGCATTTTCGGTGCCGATTTCACTTTAATATTAAGTTGACATCGGTGGTCCTTTAACTCAGATTGTTTAAAAAAATGGCATCTGAATAATCTAAATTAATTAGAACATCCAACGACAGAAAGAAATTTTGGTAAAATACTGACGAATTTTACATATGATATCTATCATAATAACCTATATTGTGGTTCCTTGGCTGATTTCAGCAGGTAAATGTGCTGCTGTGTATCAATGCAAAGTGTTGTGTAACAAGGAAAAACAACAATAACGCCGAATTTGTTTTGTTTTTATTTTGTATTGTTTCGGTGGTATTTATTGATTAGATTGGACACGGACATGTGCTTAAAAGTATTGCTAAGGTTCTTTTATCGGTTTCACGAGTGAAGCTATACAGTAATCAGTTCAAGCTGTGGATCGTAAATATTACGCGTAGATTCCGCAAAGAAGTTTTGTTTTTGATTTTGAACGTGATGGTAATACAGAAATTCTAGTATAACAAATCTTATGCAAACAGTTTATTTGTTAAAACTGTATTCAAGTCAAGCAATATTGCGGCATACCCATAACGGTTATGTGTAAGTGTTTTGTGTAGCAATGTAGAAGCTACAACTTAATTATGCTGAGTAAGTGAATAAATATTTTAACTGCCAATGCTCATATTGAGTTCAAATAAATGTATGCCATTCCTATGTTCGAAGCATAATTTGCAGCAGAATGTTGTGGTAGAAAATTTCGCACCCGTTCCAACAGAATTTTAGCTCAATTTAACGGGCAGATTTACTAATCATCGTTTTGAGAAGTACCAGTACAAAAATCTATACTCTTTTCTTCCGTAAACTACTTGCTCTCTCTCACATAAAGAGACCTGGCGGGTAGCAGGACTCAAAGCCATTACCCTCAGTCTATGAGAGGTTACATTGATTTCAAGTCCAGAAACTCTAACCAGTTGACCAAGGAGGCGGACATTTTAGTGATGTAATCTGAATAAGAAAAGCAAAAAAGGAAATCCAGGAGATTTTTGATTTAGTTACGGTATAAATACATGGAGATCATTGGAGCAAAATCTTGTGATAAATTCAATTTGGACCTATTTAGTTCCTGGTGAAAATAAGAAATGATGCCGGAAATGCTCGCTCATTTGTATATGACCTCTCCCTAAATCTTAAAAAAACCTTTTCCCACTTTTGACCGAATTTCACTGTTCCCAGACGAATTCAAAGACAATGTCCTTCATAAGTGACCCCCAAACCGCAGGTGGTCAAATATCTTAATCGTTTTATTGCGCCTTACCAGTTTTAATCCTCTCTGATTAGGTCCAACAGCGTGTCGGTAGACGATATGTAATACAATAGTAGAACCATAAATTTTTATTGATTTGACACAGATAATTGATTTTATAACTTATTTCCTGTTGTTTTATAAACTATTGTATATAATAATGACATTTTGCACTGACGGGATGTAAACATATTTTAGATAAATGCAGTAAAGCATTATTTTAAAGTTATAGTGGGAAAGTTAATATGCTCAAGTAGTAAGCACCTTCCAGTGGTGTGGCCTGAATGAATGTTTGATGTATAATACAGAGTTTAATCGCCCTAGATTAAAAACCTCTTTTATTTACACAGAGAGAGGAAAAACATCTGCATTTTCCTAATTCGGCAGTATCAATTCTTTTTTGCTATATCATGACATGTGAAAGTCTGCAAAGCTATTTTAGAACACTATATATATACTCGGTGCCACGCCGTTTTCAAATTCTTTCAAACGCAAGAGCTTGAGCTAGAAGGTAGAAAAATGATTTTGTATTCTCAAATTTTATAAAAATATTTTCCTATTTTACCACATTTTATAACTCATTTTGTTTACTGGTAACTCCAATAAAAAAAAATAAAAAATAATTATGGTTAAGTAGAATCTATTAGGAAAATGAGTCATATCAGTCAAGAATCAATCACCACTGACCAGCTATGTAGGACTTGGGGTGACGTAGTCTAATATAGTGAAAAATGAAATTTAGAACAACAGTCGTATTATGGCGACGGGAAGGTTGATGAAGAGTTTGCCTCTCTAGCAGTGACCATTCAGTTTTAACTTTAAGGGAAATCACTGCGTTTGCTCTTCCGATCATTATATCGATGTTCCATCGTTTCAGATTATCGATTCCATATTTTAAGTTCTTATGTATAATATATTTTATACACTCTTAAATTCTGCTAGCGAAAATTTCATACTTGGTGACTGCTGAGATGCCTAAACGCAAAAATAAAACGCCGGGCAGTGAGAGTTTCGCCGATATCGTGTCAGACAAAGGACGAAGCCACCACAGACCAAAATGATACGCCACCTAAGGACAAATCGAAAATACCAGAAACGAAACAGATGGTTCGTCTTTCAATATTAAAAAACATTTTAACACGGCACATGTTTCTACACAACTGAAAGAGAAGAATGGTCTAACACAGTTTATAGAATTACACATCCAACTTCTCCCAAAACCTCAAACCGATAACAAACAAAAAATTCCAGATTGTTAATGGCGAATTGGTTGTATCTACTAGTGGGTCGTCTCCTACAATTCTGGAAAATATCGATAGGTGGACTGATGCTTTCCACAGTTTCATCTCCATTTTCATCGAAAAACATCCTTCTAGAAATAAACAATTCACTGCTATTTCCAGGTAGGTGTGTCGGGGGCCCGAAAAACTTATAGGAGGGCCAGTAAAAGTTAGTCACCCCATATTGATAAGGTCTAGACATTGATGGAAAATCAAACAATCGTAGGAAAGGGGTACCCGCGGGGGACGAAAAAGATTGATAAAGCAACAGATCGAAGAGTTTTCACTTGATAATGTCTTTAATAAAAGATACGTTTGTCCGGAACTTCAGTCTATTGTCGGGTTTACTCCCAATTTTGAGGAATAGCAAAGACTAGGGGTCCCCCACCGGAAAAACTCGTTCTGCGCGTGGTTTGTTTTATGACGCAATGCCCTCGCCCCGGGCAGGGGAAAAATCGCATCAGCCCGGCTCAAGGTCGCCGGTTTTTTTTTTTTTTTTTTTTTGGGGGGGAGTAAAGGAAATGTACGACGACGCTGTCGTTTGTCTGGTTAACATGGTTTAAACGAATTTAATGGGGAGATTTCAATTTGTTAATGAGGAGCCCCGAATGGTTGGAAAACACTCTCTTCATTGAGCGCAGCAACCCGTGCAGACTCCCCCCCCCCTTCCGGGCAACAGGAATTTCGGTTGTGGCTGCTATTCTTAAAGGAATTGAATGTTGCGTTTAAATGGCCTGATAATTGGGACGACTCTGTTTCGGGTGCACATAGCCATACCTAGGCTGGTACCCTATCGTTCCCTTGCATTCCACTTATTGGGGAGGGGGCGAGTATGTAAAACAAAAAGGGGGGGGGGGGGGGGGGGGGGGGGGGGGGATTATATGTTGGAATCGAAATATTTGGGAGTCTTTATCTAGATGCTGATCCAAATACATTAACGTCTTGAAACGAAGTATTTTTAACATTGTCGATTCTCGTATAAATTTTTACCAAACAAAGTGAACACTACTTCCATCAAAACCCAAGTTTACTTTAGAACGTCTGGAAGGAAAAGGAAATCCTAAATTTCATTTCTAAGGATATGGGATACCTCTTGTGGAGCTTTGCCTCGGCATGTCAAGGCGGTAACAATATTATCATGCCGTTGTGGCCTACATTATGTTAATGTTTTACAAAAAAGAAACGAACTAAATAGCACTAAAAACTATATTGAGTCCTTCCGTTGGAAAAAAAAAAAAAAAAAAAAAAAACAAAATGGTCACTGATGCATCAGATGAAGTTTCTAATTTTGAGAGAAGTTCGTATAGATGATCAACATAATTAAAACTTCCTACTATGTACTGGATTCCTAAATTACACCAGGGGAAACAAGGGCATATGAAAGCTCGTTTCATCGCTAATTCAAGCTCTTGTACCACTACAAATATTTCAAAACTATTAACATCTTGCCTAACTGCTATAAAAATACGTGAAAGATATTGTGATAATATGCGAAAACTCTGATAATAAATATTTATTTTGGTCGATCAAGAGATACTGGCGAAATCACTGGATAAGTTTAAGTTAATAATTACAAAGTAGCTTCGGTCAGTACATACGATTTTCTACTCTGTATACCACTTTACCACATAATTTGATAAATGACAAGCTAACTGCCCTAATTCAAGACTTTTGCCAGGGAGAATGTTACATTTCTCGCCTGCAATTTCGATAAAGCTTTTTTACTAGCTGTATTGTTAAACATTATACTATGTGGACCTGTGACGAAGTTTGTAAAGCCCTTTCCTTTTATTGAACAACATTTATATAAGGTTTGGGAATGCAGTTTTCAGACAAGTAATCAGTATTCCCATAGGAACAAATTGTGCACCCCTTGTCGCAGATTTGTTTTTATATTGTTATGAAAGAGACTTTATGTTGAGTCTTTCTCCAGACACGCAGGCAGACATTATCACTGCTTTTAATAATACATCACGCTATCTGGATGATATTCTTAATATGGATAACCCGTTTTTGGTCAATTGGTGGACACTATTTATCCCCGGGAACTCCAGTTAATTAAAACTAACAATTTGGATACTGGTGCTTCATTTTAGATTTACATCTCTCTATTTATAACAATATTATACATACCAAAATTTATGACAAGAGGGATGATTTTAATTTTAGTATTGTAAATTTCCCCCATTTGGATGGGGATGTACCTCATGCTACATCTTATGGGGTATACATTTCTCAGTTAATTCGGTTTGCCAGAGCGTGTAGTTATGTTGAGGATTTCAATGAACGTAATCAATATATTACAAATAAACTTCTTCAACAGGGCTACCGTTATTACAAATTGCGTAAATATTTTGCTAAATTTTACTATCGTAATTCTGATTTGGTTTTGAAATTCAATAGTAATCTAAAGACTCTTCTGCGAGAAGGTATTTCAAAACCCGATTTTTATGGGGATGTGGTTTACAAACTTCGTAAGATTTTGGGTCATGGCAATTTTCCAACTGTATTTGCTAAAATTATAAAACGTTTTGTTAAAAGGGGTTACGACCCAACTGTTTTGAGACACACCGCATGTTTGGTGTTCAACCCGTTTACAGTTGGACGCTATGCTTCCCTCTTTGATTGTGTCTGACGGAAGAGGGGAGGACTCTGTGATGGGCAGTTTTAAATCCCACTGGGACGAAACTGTTTTGATTTCTGTCCTCTGGCCTGTTTCGTCGGGCCCTTAAGGGTGTTTCTCTTGGTGCTCTGCCTTCTGCAAAGGCATTGAGTACATACGTTTTTGGTTCTCAAGGTTTGCTTTTTATATATTTATACACGAGCATTTTTGTGTTTTACATACCATGCCTTTTGTTTCCATTGCGTGTGTTAGAGATTCACCTAGCAGGGATTACTTTTATTTACACTGTCCTGTGACTTTGGAACATGGTGGGGGGTAAGAGTGAGGTTGGGTGCGCACCATAAACCGGTTTAAGCTCCCCAGTGGTGTTTTTGCCACTGACCGTTCCAAGGCAGTGCCCCACTGTGTTCCTTTAATTGTTCGTTTTGTCCTCGTGTGTTTGCTTTGTATGCTAGTGTGTGTTGGTAGTGTATATGTGTGTGTGTACATGATTGTGTGTGTGTGTGTGTGTGTGTGTGTGTGTGTGTGTGTGTGTGTGTGTTGGTGGTGTGCACTTCTGGGTGCTGTGGGGCTCGTTTTGGGAGGCTGCGTTTTGGTACGTGGCATTCCGGGAATTTGCCGCACTGCGCCCAAGCAGGCAGCCATGCAACGTCCCCAACGGCATTTCTTCATCTTCATTGGTGAAATGGGCTTTCTATTTCAATTTCTCTCTCTTTCTTCCAACACACAGAAAAAGTTACAGTGTCACTATCAAATCATTTACAGAATTCTGTTTACTACTGGATACTCCCACTCGTATGATTTTACGACTGTAACCAAATCACTGAATATATAGCATACATGTCTCTGCAACAATATGCATTTAAGACAATAAATTAAGCCACCAGTGTCTGCTATCAACTACGTTCAACAAACTTAATGATTTCGATGATAATACCAAGATTTTCATACCCCCGCTAGTGAAGTATATATTAGAAGGTTTTCACCGCTAGGGAGTGGAGGCGATAACTTATAAGTTAAGACAGTAATAACTGTTTATATTGCAAAAACTCATCTCAGCGTTAAAAAGCGTTTGCTGTTCCCAGTATGAATGTATGTACTGTTCTCGGCTGCCTTTCTCATAAACTTATAGCATTACGAGGATAGCGGAATTCACTTCCCAAATAAAAAGTCTGATGACTATTTGCTCTCAAGGATGACATAATCATGGGCGGTAAATCCGTTTGTATTTTAAAGCGTTCTAAGACTGATCAAAAGGGCATCTGGCAATTTCGTTGATAATGAAGTTGAAGATAAGAATAGGTTTTGCTATGAACATATTCAGACATATCTTAGATATCAATCTCAGCCCTACGAACGGGCTTACCGCTTTTCAGACATTTTGACGGAACTCCCTTGACATCATTTCAGTTTAACGCTGTTCTCAAAAAAGCTTTGAAATTCATCGGCCTTGAAAAAGGCAGAATAAATCTCATTCGTTTCCGAATCGGTAGGCTTCAGGAATGTATAGAGATGGATGTCTTGTTGAAACTATTAAATCCAATGGCAGATGGAAATCAGCGCATACAAATCATATATTCGGTCAACATCAGTTATGGGGAAGTGATACCGACGACGAATCAACATGCTTTTATATCTACCTCGTGAAAGTGGGTGTGGCGTGCACGCAAATACTAAATGCCTTACATCCTATTGCTACAGTTCGCTATAAAAGATAATTTGCTAAGAAACATGGCATGTTCTAATAAATGACAATCATCTAACATGGACCCCATAAGTTTCTTTGTACCTTAACCTCTTATGAAATATTAGCTTTGTTAGTTGGCTGTATTTCTAAAACAATACAAAATGTATAAAAACTATAGCATTCTTCACTAGTATATTAGTAAAATCATAATGACATTGATACTAGGCTCCCATTTACCCTGTTATAGTTATAATTATATTGATACATGTATTGGGTGGGGTTTTACCCTGATAAAGAATTTTTATTTTATTGATATTGGGTGCAGTTTACCTGATAATGTTATAATGTTATTGATAATGGGTGCAGTTTACCCTGATAAAGTTTATAATGTTTTTGATATTGAGTACAGTTCACCAAACAGTGATGGCAATTACTTGTTTTTCAAAATTATGAAAGACGAGGTATAGGACCATGCCCTTGCCCTATAAAGTGTTGCTGGCCGAGGCGGTCCTTTCCCAACCTCCCCGTGGTAATTTTGCTGTCACGCGTATAGAAGACCGTCGTCGGATCTCTATACATAAACGCGATTTCGTCTCTAGCTTTGGTTCTAGTGAATTTTAATCTAAACAGCATGAATTCGTGCATAATAATTTTTTGTAATTTCGCGTAACCACAGTTGCCCGTTTATTATCCCCGTCATCATGGAGGTGGGATCGGAGAGCCATCCTACTACTCCTTACAAAGAAGTTATATACATATAAATCAACAGATTACAAAAAGAAAAAAGAGGCTAATTTTGAGACCTGGTCAAGAAACACTGACCCAGTTTGTAATTAGGGGTTTTTGTTGTTTTTTTCTGACTAAAACAATACATGTTAATATAATTTTTAAGCTTACTGTCCTGATAAAACTGTTGACAGTCTTAAAAGATCTGTCTTTGAACAAAATTCATGTCTATAGTAATTGCATGTTGTTTTGTAGGTTTTTTAGAAAAAATAGTACCGAGAAGGAGCTGACTGAGATACAGTCTCAAAGTTATAATACTACAGCTCAAGTGAACTCTAGTAAATAATACTATACAACCATATTTTCTCAGAGTATACAAAAATATCAGTCAAGGCTAACAAAGAAATATTTATGACTGAGCCAGTCAAAAAGACTTTACTACCCTGCAACCATACCCAATAAGAACAGAACTGCTACATACTGAAATTTAAGTTAACTATAACTTTAACGACAACGGCTTTTTCAACGATTAGAAATCATTGGTTGGTGTATTTTAGAAAACGGCAATGATCCGATTAAGAACAGTATTATCATTCTAAAGCATATTCTTACTTAAGTTTTGTTAAATTTGTTTTCTTAATTAATCAACTTCAGCAAAGGAAAAAATGTGGAACACAATCTTATATATTAAGATTATATTAAAGTAAAATATGCTTACTACATGTATGGTAAAATATGCTATGATGTGCAAAGATTCTTCAATGTACTTTCATTTTTCAAATATGTCCCCTTATTTATTATGTACAAAAATAAGTTGATGTTAGAATATCTATTAAAAGAAAGTTTATTGTTATTCTAGATGCAACTAAAATAATTCAAGACTGTGAAACATTTTAGAATAATCTCTACCAAAGGACTAGGCAGAGAAAAAAAGATTCAGATTAAGGTTGAAGTACAAACTACTAGGGTTTCCATTTTACCATTACAAACTAATATCTGTAAATAATTTAAAAGTTTTTCAGTTGTTGGTGAGACAGCTCAGCATATACACACACACTCAAAGAGAGAGAGAAAAAAATATATAGACATTTCTCCAACGCAGTTTCATTTCTCTAAGTTGTTCCCGTGAAAAAGGGTTAAATAAACGTGTTCCGATGTACTTTTTGTTTGCCAATTGCATTGACAACATATTTAACCTTGACCAAATACTATTCTGAGAAACCACTAAAACTTTGAATTTTCTCCCATGACTTTTCGAACTCGTTACTGTTGGAAGTTTGTTCCACATTATATTTTCAATTTTATAATTGGTGACAATCTGATTTCTTAAATTTTTCTATACTAGGCCTTAATTTTTATCCTGCTATAATATGTGGTATTTTTGCGATATATAAAATTAGTTTGTTTAATACCGATTCAAATCCTGTATTACCAAAGGATATCTGACACAGTCAGTTTTTGAAACAGAATGATACATTTATTCTTGATATAAGATTGAAACTGTTGCCAAAATTGCTTTTTGTTACTTCACAGTCAAAAATAAATGAATCAGGGGTTTCTGGATCGCCTTGACCAGAATGTACAGTGACCCTCGTTGATGATATTCTGTTTTCAACCAATAATTTGTTGCAAGAAATTCTATGATTTATCCTAAGCTTCGAAACCATATCATTTTCGGGTCTTGTGTGGTTTACGGACCATATCATATATGGAGTTACTTTCGAAAAAAATTGGTTCTGTACTGGCTCATAATTCGTTCTTCCATTTTTGTAAAGAAGTCTGGATAGTGGCCTTCATTTAGCATTAATTATATATTGACCTACATCCTTTTATCTTTTTAATAATTTGCCAGACTTTTGAGGAATGTGCATGTTATAGTTAATTTTCGTGAGCAAATGTTGAAAGTCGTTAGCATCAAGGAATTCCTGTGTCTATTCTACAATACCCCTGTATTCTAAGAAATTACTTCTTATATTAAAGTTATGAGAAAAGTCATTAAAAAGTAAAAAACCTTTGCCCTCTTGGTTTAATAAATCCCCAACAAACAGAGATTCCATGCTGATATCCATCTGTTTAAGCAAACACTTGAATTACCAACTTTGATTCCTGGGTTCAGCCACAAATGAATGGACGACATTGTTTCTATTTCTAGTTTTTAATTTTGAGGGAGAAGTATAGTAACTGTATAAAACATCTTTCAGAAGGGGTTGATATCCTGATGAAGTTTTCTCTTCAGCAAATACCTGTTAATTGAATACTTTCTACTTTACATAGGGACAAGTACTATCTATAAATTACTAAATTTGTTATTGGAGTTAACAAGTCTTCTTATATATCCACAAACTATCTTTCCGCTATTCACTCCAATCATTTTTCAAACCGCCAAATTTATAGTCTTGTATTGTATATTTCTTTTAATTTTATCTCTAGAATCATTCCACAAAAATTGAAAAACATAGTTTTGTATTTTGTTAATCTTAGCCCAAAGAGGGATTTGGATACTCCAAAATCCAACTGATTTAGTTTTGCAAGGGCCAAGTGATTTAATTACTACTATTTTACTAATTGGGGAAATAATTCTTTTAACCAGTTTGCAAATAGTTTCTTGATTTCCTCAATTTTTAACTCATAATTCAGGTCTACAATTTCAGATAGATTATTGGTAGAATTTGACACCTAGAACTGTAGTTTTGTTATTCCCATGTCAAGAGTTATATTCAGGACAGAGAATGGTATTACTGTTCTTTGTGAGACGAACGAATAACCATTGTCTTCTCTGTATTATATTAAGGCCAGAAGAGTTTAGCATAAGAATTTTAAGGTTAACATTTGTGTACTTTAGTGATTTATTTGTACCATCAGAAACAAGCTAAGTATCATCAGCATACTGAGATATCTTATATTCATTTTCCATGTATTGTAATACCTTCCTATTTTGGTTATTTCTTATTAATATTGAAAGTACTTCAGCACATAGAATGAACAGGTAGGGTGACAGAACTCCTCATGACGACAGCCTCTTTGAAGTAAGAACCACTCTACAAACATATGTCCATTTACAATTACACATGATTCAACATTTGTCAGAATAATTTTAATCCATGTACGTATTGAACTACCGAAAATTAAAAAAATTCTAGCACTCTGTGCATAAAATTTCGAATGACACTGTAGTAAAACGCAACCCGCCAAGTCAATCAAGGAGTAGTAACTTAGGGATATTATTTTCTCTGTATAATATAATAAGTCATATAGCATTCTAATGTTTTGTGGCCATAAATCTGCCTGGTAAAAAACCCGTTTTGGTCCTCGTTTATAACGCATTTTCCAAGATGTTTTTCAAGCGAAAAGCAATTGATGCTGAAGCTATCTTATATGCAACATTTAATAAGGGAGATAGGCCTCAGTTTTTAAGTACAGTTTGTCTTTGTTCCCATAGGGATGCAAGTTATGACCCCTTGCCTTTTGTGTAAGTGACAACTCTCCATTTGGTATACATAGTCATTGACCTTACGAGGAATGTGCCAATATCCTTCCAAAAAAGCTAAAACTCTACCGTAAAGTAAGTCATTTCCAGGACATGTTATTTGACATTCGTTTCAGCGAGTTTAGCATTTCATTATGAGTCAGAGTCCCCTCGATGGATTGCTTAACATCTTCCGAAAACTTCGGTACATTAAAACATTCTAATTTTTTCATTCAAAGATATATTTTCAGTCTCTGTAATTTTATATAAATCTGCATAGTGACGTTTTGTTTCAACAGGAGAATTTCTTCAGGTTTTAAGTATTACCATTGCTGCAATTAGGAAGTCATGATCTTAGAAACATAGTTTCTACGTTGCAAAGTCTAAGAGAGTAACGTGTAGGTTTTTCTCCTTCATGGATCCCATTTAACTTTTGATCTAATGCCAAATATCCCCATTCATTTTTTCTTTCTTAATTCATACAATACCTTTTCTTGCTAATAACCCATAATTAATATTTGTCTGTTTTTCAATTTTCTCAATTTCTTTCAAAAATTTTTCCTCCGCAAAATTTCTGATTCTTCTTTAGTGAGGAGTAGGGATATTGACAGCCCTCCTGATATTTAACAACAAAGTCTCGAAAAATAACTGGTCATTTATATTCCAGTCTTAAATCCTTGAGTGGTATATCATTAATTTCATCCATATTTTTCTCAGCATATCAGCCACATACTGTTGTTTTGTTTCTGTAATTATTTTTTTACTTTACTTACATATACTTCGTCCCATAGTAGTGTATTGTTAAATTTCCAATATGACAATCC
The DNA here is from genome assembly GCA_022818135.1 of Saxidomus purpurata. NCBI lineage: Eukaryota > Metazoa > Mollusca > Bivalvia > Venerida > Veneridae > Saxidomus > Saxidomus purpurata. The sequence goes on from JAFMSR010002528.1 coordinate 21,955, forward strand.
TTTTCTGTTGGTGCAAATTCTAGTGAAGTTAAAATAAAGAGAATGGTCTGTACGGTATCAGGTAAAATTTGAGTATTGTTCATATCAGTATACAGATATTCAGAAATAAGGAAAAAATCAAGGCAACGCCTTCTTAATTGGATGTTGTCTAAAATACATGTATATTCTCTTTTTTCAATTTTATTTTCCCTCCAGCAATCCATTAAGCTGAACTCTGACACTTAATATTGTAAAGCTTATCACGGGCATTTGGATTATTTAAATACAGATAATTATAGCAATCTATATCTGGATTCAAGACAGAAGTTGAAATCACCAGCCATGATATATTGAGAGTTTTCAAATTTTGACATTTTCTCTAGAGATTCATTTCATAAAAATTTGGACTATCTCTATTAGGACCATAGACATTAACTAGAGTGATATTTTTATCACAAACTTTACAATTTAAATGAACAGAATTTCCTTCATCATCTTTTTCACCCATTATTAACCAAACTTGTCAAAATTGTTATTAATAGTATTGCCACGCCTCTTAGTTGGCTGCTAAAAGTTTGAAAAATATGTCTCATAACCCCAAATGGAACGTATGTATTTTTCTCTTTTCTATGAAATGAGTATCTTGTTACATGCATGCAGGTACTTCTTACTTTAGGAAGTTAATAACATCACGTTTACTTCTGTCACCCAGACCTTGTTGTTATTCATTGATATAATAGACACTTGATTAGTCATGGTTGTTTTAGAAGCTGATAGGACTTTATCTGAAAAAGCCGGGAGAGGAAGAATGAATAATGCCATGGCAAATATTTATTCCATTTTTCAAATATTCAATGGTAATTAACTCCCCCTGTGCCTCTTGATTCAAAATATAATATATTCAATTGGCCGTCCCTGTCTATCAAATCCCCTATAAATTAGGTGTGTAATTGCTGGTCACAAATGTAAATGACAGGGACCACAAAGAACCATTCCAGGATTTACGCTGTCAAATATTTAAAAATTGTCCAAAGATCACAAGGTCCAGTTTCAAATGCCACTCAAACTTGAGACATGTGTCTTTGTTTTGGTTAAAAAGTAATGGAATAAATATAACCAGGAATGCATCATGTGCAAACACTGAAAGGCAGCATAATCTAGGATTAACAGCCGTTCAATTAATACAGAAAGACTCAGCAAATTCTGATTACAGCAAGTTCTACATACGTCGATCTTTAATATTTCGCGAAAATACATTATATTTATGATTTCATATCATGGCACATATTTATTTACCAAAAAAACTCTTTT
>JAFMSR010002529.1:0-23257 GCA_022818135.1 Saxidomus purpurata
ACGTGAGATTACCCGCCGACTTTTCAATTTAAAAGTGTCTTGTTTCTTGACACATGCTGACATAGAAATTGAAATGAAATTTCTGAAAAGAACGTAATGAAAAAGCAAGATTAAATCTGATAACGTTTTAGAATAAAATGTAATTAAATCTGAAAGGATATCAACGTGAAAAAATGATGTCTCATTTATTTGTTCAATTGATCTCGTCTTTAAAAAAACGCCCACTGGTTTTTATTCATTAAAATGTAATTGGTATCACCCTGAACGTGATACTATTCTCATTTATCATACACTCTTATTGAAGCGTATGAAAACTGTCTTAAAGAAAAGAAATTAAAAATAACCACCTGCTGATAGAGTTCATAAAAATGTAAAGTATATCTAGGTGTGGTGATCGAAATAGCTGCTTTTCAATTATCCGCTCTCAAAACTTGAACAAAAAATAGACACATAGACGTTAAACGTAAGTGGATATAAGCATGAACTTAAACCACGATTCAAGTCAGTGTTGAAGAGACAGTCAGCTTGTGAAACTGTGGATAACTTGTATTTGATAATAATAAGGATTTTGTTTTTACTTTTTTCTAGAATATATGAAAGATAATTATGGGGAAAAGACAGAGAGGGAATCGATCAGAAGAAAGTAGTGATGAGGAATTATTGAATCAAGAAATACAGAAAGTGAATAACGAGAACAAACAGCTGAAATGCGTGATATGTTCAAAACTGTACGAAAACAAAATAACATTGAAGCAACATATGCGGAGTCATTTGAGCAAGCAAAAGTGTAAATTCTGTGAAAAATCATATGTGCGCGTAGAAGATCTACGTGGTCACGAAAAAAATGTGCACGGAATAAACAAAATAAAATCAACTTCTTTCACTTGTGAGACTTGCTGTAAAACCTTCGGTAGAAAATATCATCTTAATAGACATATTGCGCATGCACATCCGCACTCTACTCTGCGAAGATCTCAGTTTTCGTGCAGACATTGCGATCGTGTGTTTCCAGATTATGAAAACGTATTTCATCACGTGAGAGAAAATCATCCTTTAAACCAACAAGGAGGTAGAAGGGCGACAACTTCTCCTACATTAAATGCAGCCGACGAGGATTTAAATAACCGAAGTGAGAGGCTCTATGATAATGAATCTAGAGCTGCAGTTGCTGCTGCTGCTGCTGCTGCTGCTGATGATGATAACAATGCAATTGATACCAACGGTGAAAATCAACCGCATGATGATGAATCCGCGGACGAGTCAGCATTAAGAAATAATGTACGCAATAGGTATATATACCCTCGACGCAACGAGAGGTACGATGTGCTGACGTTTTTCGGGAATATCAGAGATCAAGTAAGACACTTTTTGATGTCTCGCGTACGTAGTTTAGTAGGCATTAAGTGGAACCTGTGTGTGCAAGTGGAGATGCAGAGAGATGATGGAGAAGATGCTTCCGTCACTACGCCGTATTTCAGAAGTCGAACTTACATAACGTTATCAGTGGACGACATGCATGAGCACGATTTAAATGAAGCCATGCAGAAAATGTTTGCGAGTTTAGAAAAATTCATGCGTGAAGGTTCGGGGTGGTACGTGAAAGAAGTGTTGAAGCTTGAAGTCCATACAGTGGTGTACAAACGCGTCGGCGGTTCTGCCCACCTACTATTACACTTAATGTAAAGCCACAGTTTGTTAAATATAGAGAATGGAGACGAAAAGTGTTTTCTCTACTGCGTGGTAGCGTCTTTACATCCGACTGCGATGCAACCTCAACGTGTAGAACATTATTATCAATATGAACATGAAGTCAACATGTCCGGGATCACTTATCCAGTAACCTTATCTCAAATTCGCAAGGTTGAGAATCAAAACGACAACATTTCGATCAATGTCTTCACTTACGACGACGAATGCATCGTGCCATTAAGAATTACGGAGCAACGTTAACGGCTTCACCACGTCGATTTGTTATGGATGACGAATAACGAGGGACTTTCCCATTACTGTTTGATTACCAACCTGGGGGCCGTTTTATCAACATATTTACGCCAACGTTTTGGCGTAAGTTCTGGCGTAACTACAAAGTTTGACGTAAGGAGCGTTTTATCAACAGCTGGCGTAACGTAAAGACGTAAAAATTGGCGTAACTTTTGCACCATGTCAAGAGCAGGCGCAAGTAGTAACGCAAGTCAAAATCAAGATGGCGGCTATCGTCGATTGAAAAAGAAAATCTGCCTCTAGTACAATTTACTTTACAGTAGTGGATGGTGTAACACCTTAAAATATTAATTTTCACAACTTCTTACTTTCACGGTAACCAAGCAAGCGAAATGATCGGAAACAAGGGTAAAAATACTTTTCTTTGCAGTATCACTTTTACCAGCTTTATTAAAAGTGGTTTTATTGATTCTACATGTTGTAGAAATACTTTCTAAAGAATTGTATTTGTTTTTAAAGATGGATGAACTTCAAATTCCCTAAGAAACGTCTGCATTTTCCCCATTGTCTTCTGTTTCCGCGATCCCGGAAGAAACAGTTTGTTTGTTTACTCTAACATGGAGTTAGCTTAGTGCTTACACAGCTAGAAATTACATTTTAAATAGAAAAACCAAACAGGAATTTGAAAAGAGTTCGAATTAATTAACTTTGTCTGTGATATAACTTATTGAGAAAACATCTACCAAGTGCATGATTTGAACCCACAGCCTCCTGCTTGCAAGTCACACACTTTAACCAATTGAGCTAACCGGGCTTCTGGATACTCTGAACTTGAAGCCTAGGATCACTACACTATTCCACTCTATCTTTGAAGGTTTTGACCATACAGTGGAAGTGTATAGCTGTTGAGCTGGGCATCAATGATAACCCCTGAAAATACCACATGCTGTCTGGTCCACTAAGAACCGTCCACTAACTTTATAAGCTCAAACTGACTGTTTTTAATCTCGTCACCAATGATGTAACTTAATTAATTGTAAGATTAAAACCCAGGACCGTCTGCTTGCAAGTCAGACGCTCTAACCATCTGAGCTAACCGGGCTTCTGGACACTCTGATGCCTAGGATCACAACATCTGTATTAATAGTTTCTGTCATGAGCAAGTGGTTCAGGTCGAAATATCCGTCACCGAGGGTAAATGTTTTACCGAGTTTCCGCAAAACAGTTACCTGAGGTGATGGATATTCCCATGTGATATTCTGACGTTGTATTTAGGAAAGTAACGTCACAATGTTTATAATGCTACATCAAAAGTATTTTACGAGAGTCGTCTGGCAGGGGTGCCAGACCGGTTTTTCCGGCATAGGCAAAATCACCGGAAATGCCGATCCAATATGCAAGAAAGATATTAGTTGCTTTTGTATTAAAATGTATAATAATGAGCTGAGATGGAGCTGGCCAAACCCAGACCCCGTGTGACATAGCTTCAATAAGTGATGTCAAATAGTTTAATGAATTTAGTAAGAACATGATCATCTATCTTACATGATAGTTACGGGTTAGAGTCACTTTGTAGATGGTTTCTCCCTAAGGTTACTTTATAATTACTGACATGCAATGCAGCATTTGTACTTTTCACCAAGCAAAACTCAAATCTTTGTATCATATATTAGAGGGTGAATACCATAATAAAACACTTGTACTTCATAGCCATTGAGCAAGCTTTTATGGTGACATGGTAGAGTGTCGGCTTAACAAACTGAACATCCTGAGTTTGAATCCTGCTGTGCATGTGGTTGATTTTCATGATAACATGACGATATTTGTTTGTTTTGAGTGGATATGGAATATATCTCACCGAGAAGTGATACAATTGTAATATTTTCATGAGAGCAAGTTAAAATGTGAAAATTGTATCCTTTTGAGTTGAGATATATTCCATATCCACGCAAAACAAATAAATTTTCTTTTAATTTATGCTAACTATCAAAACAAATGCAAAATTATGTATACGAACTGCTTAAAAAAGTAGTTCTAGCAGACCAATATTACCCACACTGTGACTGATATATGAAATATATATCATCATTCTATACAGTAAACTCCGCTTATAACGAACTCCTCGGGACCTATCAAATTTGTTCCTTATATCCGGAGTTCCTTATATCCATATATCGAACAAGTTCCTTATATACGATGTATATATATCGAACTAAAATATATATATCGAACAAGTCTTTTTATAGTCACATGTAATAATATCCGAACCATCAACTTAAAGTTGCTTTTGATTTTCCTACCTCCTTTTGCAAAGTTATAAAGATCTATAATATAACTGTTATACAAACCTATGTATAATAATTGAAAGGATTAATAAAACATCAAAAAAGACGGTTCATGTATGGCAATACTTAAACAAACACAATTGAAGAAAGATGATTTTCGCTCTCTTGCCATAACTTGAAATATTTAACAAAGTATTTTTCCCAATATGGGATTGCATCCTGTCTGCAAGCTTTAAAAAAAAACGCTCACAATTATTTACGTTAAATATTATCACTTGAATATCGTACTTAGCAATTATGTTTGTATTCTCATTTAACTAGTTTACCAAAAGGTTACACATGTGAAATGATTTACCTTTATGAATAATAGCTAAAACTGTGCTATGAAAAAAAAAATGCGGACGCCAGCAGAAAACTGCACAATCAACAGATATTTTTAACTCTTCAAAACATATTTGCAGTTCGATATATACGATTACTTTACTGTACATTTTTCATTGTTGGGCCAGAAAATAGTGTTCCTTATATCCGAAGTTTCCTTATAACCGGAGTACGATATAACCGTATATTTTTACATTAAACAAAGAAGGGAAAAATTGGGCCAAAAAATACTGTTCGTTATATCCAAAGTTAAGTTATATCCAGAGTTGATATATATGGAGTTTACTGTATTTCACTCATATAACACAGTATTTCATTAGTTAGCATAAAATAAATTTTAGTACTGATTTTTTTTGTTGTTGCAATTTAATGCCTGCATGGGTCAATGGTATTTCACTCATTTTTTTCAGGTGCTGTTTACTTAAACATTGTTGCTAGAATTGCACTTACTAGAACCCTAGGGTCAGCAAGAACTGTAAAGAGATGATGATTCCTAGCAGGGCCCGAACCCATGACCCGCAATTTGTGAAAGGTTTCAGCGATTCCTAGCCTCTATGTACTCAACCATGGCTTTCGAGGTGTATTTTGGACCGGTGATTTCTGGGTATTAATTATTATGCTTTTTTTATCTCTAAAAAGTACAAAGTCAAAGAAGAAAAATGAATTAAAACAAATATCTCTGCCAGTGCTTCTTATTAGTTTATAATAACACGATCAGTTTTAGAAATAAAGAATGTGGACAAGAACATTGGTGTCCGATGTTGCATTAGTGTACAGTAGAGACTGAATTTTCACCTTTTACAGAATGAGGAAGTAAATGAAATCAAATACTTGCCAGTAAACTTTACAAGTACAGATGCATCATGACATTGTAGTGCCTGTGATACACATGTATTTATGTAACTGTAGGCCAACATAATTATATTTTCTAGATTTTTAGTTTTAGATGTTCACGTCACAGTTTCATGTAGAAATTACAGATATTGAACCACCAAATGTATAAGGTTGTCTTCAAAACACGTGTGTTTTACATGTTTATGCTGTACTGTAGTGGCATTAAATTCCCTTTAATGGATAATGGGACATAGTACATGAAGACATGTAATGTCTGTCTCTAATAAATTTCAGTCTGTACTACAGACATTTTTATTAGTTATGTGCACTTCAGTCAATAGCTGCGTTCAAGACATGTTTCCCATTCTGTTCTTGAATTAAAAGATGTAATTTTTATTATTTTTTTTCTGGTAAAGTACAATTGATAAAATTCAAAAAGACATGTAATTCTATCAACTTTCAGTCTATGCTTTATAGAGACATTTTTATTAGTTATGACTTGTGTACACTTTCCAGCCAATAACTGCATTCAAAACATGTTTGCCATTCTGTCCTTGAATAAATGATTAATTTTTATTCATTTTTTTCTGGTAATGTAGCAAAGTACAATTAATAAAAACAAGAAAAGTTTAGAAAAGCTGTCATGCAGTCAATTTATAGAAAATTTATTGATTTCTTCTTTCAGAAAACTAATGAAACTGTCTGTGTACATAAAATCTGGAACTCATTAGGCTGTGCACCCACATTACAGTATCCATGGGTGCCTTAAGAAATGTGTTGGTAAGTATTCAGAAATGTCTACTGTATACATTAAAAATCATACACAGTGTACATGCAGATCTGCTGAAGTGTGACATTTCAGGTAAATCGCCCTGTGTATGCAATAGAGGCTGCATTTTTCAATGGATTCTCATGAAACTTGGTCAGAATGACAACCTTGATTACATCTAGATCAACTTTTAATTTATGGGTCATCCATGGTAAAAAAATTAGTTCACAGGTTCAAATCATAGAAAACCATTATGTTTGCAATAGAGGTTGCAATTTTCATTGGATCATCTTCATGAAACTTGATCAGTATAATTGTCTTCATGAAATTTAGGTAGAGTTTGAATATGGGTCATCTGAGGTAAAAAAAACTAGGTCACCCGGATAAAAACCTTGTGTATGCCATACAGGTTACTTTAACAGCCCAATCATCATGAAAATTGGTCAAAATGTTGGTGTGGATCACCTTGGATTAAAAACTAGGTCACTAGGTAAATTCCGAGGAAAACCTTGTTAGTACTCTAGAAGTCATATTTTATAGACAATCATCATGTTAACTGGTCAGAAGGTTTGTCTTGTCATGGTCAAACAGAATGTTTGAGTTTATGATATAAGTTTAGGGTTGAAGTTTTGTCATAATTATTTCCGTAAGTAGGTCTCAGGTGAGGTATATAGGGCCATCTTAGCCCTCTTGTCTCTTTAATAGAGTTTTAAATTTAAACATATCTGTGAAATTATTCTGTTGCAGGTATGAACATGGCAGTTGAATCATTAATTAGTGATAGCAGCAAACAAGGTCTGGACTCATGCTGAATCATGTCTTTGAGACAAAAGGTATTTTTGTTTTGGTTCCAATTCAAATGATTAAATTGAAACACTGAGTTACATCATTGTGTAAGAAGAATGCATCATTATTTGTATGAAATTTATAAAATACACCCATTCAGCAATGCACTGCTACACTTAATGTTCATTGGAGTGCCCACTTAAATACTAACCAAATACCAAAGTCAGATAATGATTGGTAGAAATTTTCACTAGTAATAGATATTGCTGAAATTAAGTTACACTAAAGTCTCACGTTTGGCAATATAAGAACAAAAAGCGGCTTTCTAATCTTGAGTATGAGAATAAAATACTAGCTATCATAATAGTATATTTATCCTGGATTTTGGTTGAACAGTCATTGTCAATCAGTTACTTGATACATCATGTATATCCCAACTGTCTTCCTGTGCTCTACATTGTATTTTTCATCCTTCTTTTTTTTTTGTTAACACTTAATGGAACAGGTAATATTTTTATACAAATTTGGAAATTGTTTTACTCAACCTGGACTTTGGGTATCTGGGCACTCATCCCAGCCCCACTGATTGTAAATAAATAGAACTGTTTGACTCCAACATGGTATTCTTGTTTTTACATTCATTGATTGAGATTTTTTTCAGTATAAACTTTTTAATAACCGTGACAATAAACTATCTCTGTGTTGAGTTTCTAAATTTATTTTCTTATAACTTTGTAGAAATAAACACATTTGTATTCTTTAATTAGATATGCATGATGAAAAATAGTCAACAATTAAACTACATGTACTAGAATCTTTATTCATATATTTTTGTATTCATTTTAGGTGGAGAGACTGTATGATATTGATTAATGCAAGTATGCAGAAAACTTCAAGAGAGAGCACAATATTCAACAGCTTTAAAGGTGTCAGATGCAGAAAAAAAGCCATATAAATATTAACTTTGTGCCTTTGTAACATAACCTACTGTAAATTTATTTTTAAGAGGAATGTGCTCCAGCTACCCACTTACCTAACTGGTAACAAAATTACAAAAAACAGCCAAGACAGAATTATAGAACAGAAGTGTGCACTATGGAAGAAAACTTCTGATGCACACAAGTATAACATTCCTCTGAAGTGACTATTTAGTCAAATATGTGTACTTTGCTTCTATTTAGACCAAAGTACTAGTGAGACATTAAACAAGAACTTGAATAGTGTCATGTTATACATGCACCGTGTTTTGTATTTCAACAATGTTTGAATAAAAATAAATAAAAAACTAATAATGTTGAGATATCTGAAGTAGTGTTTGGAAGAAAAAACTCTTTCATACCAACATCACAAGAAATCTTTTAAGGCAATCTTTTGCACACAAATTATGTATCCATTATAATTTCAGCAAAACTATATAATAACTTTTATAACTTTGTTTTAACAAAGTCTCTAAAATGTGTTTACTCCTTGAATATTCGGTAATTTAAGTAGATCCTAGGTTCAAAGATCCCACCTAAAAGGACATGCAAAAAAGAAGACACACATGGTGGCTTAAAGTACAGTCAAACCTGTGTTAAGCTACATCACAATAATCATTCTGTCTAAAGCTACATCACAATAATCATTCTGTCTAAAGCTACATCACAATAATCATTCTGTCTAAAGCTACATCACAATAATCATTCTGTCTAAAGCTGAATGCGAAGTTTTTTGCTAGCTCTTCAGCATGTTCAAAAGGCTGATTTAGTGTAAAGATACTGGTGCTTTATTTAGGTGATCACTTACACACTTTCAGCTGTACAGTATTATACCTAGCCTCATAATTATTGACTTATTTTATATGACTGTTGTTATACTGTTAATACAGAAATAGTTCCTGTGAAATACATTCACCCTGTTAATTACAGTCATGTTCATTGGCACTAAAAATGTGTAAAATTTAAACTTTTAGATAAAGTTCTGCTAGAAACCATAAATGGTTCAGTCGCAAGTTAATTCATTTGTCTATAAATGAGCAAGAATTTGACATGGCCTGTTTACAAATTTCAAATTGAAGACACCGCAAGTAAATGTGATAAAAGTGCCTATTGCAATCCGTGCTTGTACCTTTACTTCTTAAATTGTATTCAGCATTAGCCAAATGTGGGGCTACAATGTACTTTGCATCAGTAAAGTTTTATCTTTTCTTAACCCCACCCCGTATTTTGAAGTAAAGTTTCATGCAGACATAAACAGAACCAAAACATAGTTTGTGTTGGAAGTATATATACTAGAGCCACAACTTTTACCTAGAATATTTGGTCAGTGGTTAATGACAACTCGGCCAACTTGACATTTACCTAGAAGATACTGCGAGGAAGTTCCGGTGGAAGAAGTATTCTACCTGAATTATTCATTAATTTGCATTTGAAATATTTTATTGTCTTGTAAATATCAAGATCACCTAGATAGGAGTAGATAAACTAAAACAGCATGTTTGCTAGCATCAATGTATTGGAGCACTCCTGTAATTTCTAATGACAATGCTCTCCATTTTGGAATGTGCTGCGTTCCAGGCTAAAATACTTTATAAAGGTAAAGACTTTATGATTTCTAAATACTGTCCAGACCCAAGTAGTTTTCTGGAACGTTTAAAGAATAGACTGACAAGTGATTGTACATGTAGTTGTAAATTACTGATGCATGTTGCTGACCACAATGTAGGCACTGATTCACTTGATGAAGAAATACTCTTCCTATATTCCCTTATTGTCACTATATTTGTGTATGCTTTTTTATACAATCATTTCTTATTTATAATATTTGCTGTGTACAAGTGATAAAGATTCATGAAGAAAGGTAATGAAAACTGAAACAAGCAAGATGTATGCTCGGTACCAAACTACAAATGTAAATATAGATATATGTATCACATTGAAAATGTCAGTGTGTAAGTATAGTCTTAAAGAAATGCATTATGCAGCAAATTCTTCAAAAACTGTACTGTATTGCAAAGTTATTTTCTTTTATGTTTAATTTACATTTAATACTTAGCCACGGTCGTCACTACCCTTTTGATATGACGTGGTCTGATTTTAAACCCACCAACTCCTCCCGCGCATACAGAGTGGGCACGCACATACATCTGTATTTAGATGTAATCTTGTCCGAAAATGCAGTACAATTCAAGGTCAATATAATACAGACATTTTACTTGTTTTGGTAACTAATTCTGTTAATTTAGTGAACTTGTGTTGATGAATAGTAGTAAAAGAAAGGAAATTCCAATGACAAAGTTTTTTCTGATCTATACCAGTAAGATAATCTTTCTTTTCTGGCGATTTTTTTATTTGATAGTTAAGCGGCCATGCAAGTTGACACTTTTGCGGTAAAATGACGTCACCGGAAACAGGTGCTGTTGACTGTGTCACGCATTTCTTTACGATTTACGCCAAAGTTACGCTAGTGCGATTTACGCCAATTCAAAATGTGTTTCATAAAACGCTTTGCGCAAAACGTAAAAAAATGCGTAAGTTTATGTTACGCCAGAAAACTAGCGTAAGTTACGCCTATGTTGATAAAACGGCCCCCAGAACCGCTTCTTGTCTCGCACCAATTGACATAAAGCACAGCTATATTACTGTCCTTATTGCCTCCATGGTTTTTACAAAGAAGCTCCACTACTGGAACATCGACCGTACTGCTCAAATCATGAAGCACAAAGAGTAGAACTTCCGATTCCTGATTTGAATAACATTCTCAAATTTAAAGATTTCGAGAAAACCATGAAAACGCCTTTCGCAATATACTGCGACTACGAGTGTGTCGTGAGGAAACTGCATGGCTGCGCTCCGAATACCGCTCAATCAGCTACTACACCTACGAGTAAACTGGAAGTATGCGGTTTCAGGTATAAAGTAGTATGCGAAGACGAGAGCTACACCAAACCCACTGTCATTTATAGAGGAGAAGACGCCGGCATAAAATTAATCGAAAGTTTGTTACGAGAACAAGAAGAAATAGAGGAGATTTTCTCCGAGATAGAACCCATGGATCTTACTGAAGAGCATGATCATCTCATTGAAAAGGCAATCCAGTGCTGTATCTGTAAAAAGGAATTCACGGCTGATGATAAGACGAACGGGAATATAGTCAGACACCATAACCATCTCACGGGGGAGATCCTAGGACCAGCCTGCAACAGTTGCAATCTGAGCTGGAAACAGGCTAAGTTTACTCCCGTTATATTTCATAATCTGAAATCATTCGACGCACACATACTCTGTGAAAGTATAGGCGCCTTCAAAGACTGTGAACTGAAATGCATCGCTCAAAATACGGAAAAATACGTGAGTTTTTCTCTGGACCCTTCGGTTTATTGACAGTTTACAGTTTCTCCCTACTTCGTTAGAAAACCTAGTGGAAAACTTAGCCCAAGATGGATTGCGAGCGTTCAAGCATTTGCTTTCTGAAACGAACAGCGAAAACGAGGCTCAGCTACTTCTTAGAAAAGGCGTTTATCCGTACGAATATATGGACTCCTTCGATAGATTCGATGAGACTACTTTACCGAACAAAGAGCATTTTTATTCGACTATCAAGCAAGAGTTTATCTCGGATGCTGATTACGATCATGCTTGCAACGTTTTTCAGACTCTGGGTATAACGTCTTTAGGAGAGTATCACGATCTCTACTTGAAAACCGACGTGATTTTATTAAGTGACGTATTCGAATCATTCAGAAATCTCTGTATGAAGCAATACGAGTTGGATCCCTGCCATTTTTACACGTCGCCCGGTCTGTCTTGGTCCGCTTGTTTAAAAATGACGGGAGTAAAACTCGAGCTGCTGACCGACATCGACATTATATTGATGGTAGAGCTCGGCATTCGAGGTGGTCTGTCACAAATATCGAACCGTTACAAATCAGCAAACAACCGTTACACGCAACATTACGACCCATCACAACAAACCACATTTCTGCAGTACCTGGACGCGAACAATCTCTACGGGTGGGCTATGGTTCAGGCGCTTCCGGTAGGTGACTTTGAATTTATGGAGGAAGAGGACATAGAGACGTTTGATGTCATGTCTGTTCCGGAAGAGGGAGACACGGGTAACATTCTAGAAGTGGCTTTAGAATATCCAGAACATCTTCATGACAGCCATAACTGTCTACCTTTAGCGCCCGAACGAAAAGTGGTAACGAACGAAGAGCTCTCTCCATACGCGCAGCACTTACTGAGAAAACTACACGGACTCTCTGAGGACGACCCCCTGCTGAATCGCGGTAAAGTGGAGAAACTGTTGGCTACGTTGCGAGACAAAGACCATTACGTACTCCATTACAGAAACCTGCAACTCTATTTGCGTTTAGGCATGAAACTCAAAGGCATTTATCGAATCCTAAAGTTCAGAAACCCTACATCGAACATAACACGGAGATGCGAAAGAAAGCAAAATCCACCTTCGAGAAGAATTTCTACAAACTGATGAATGTCTCCGTGTTTGGAAAAGTAAGTCGTTCTTTTTCATATACGTATCGAAAAAACATGTTTTCCGCATAATACTATTTTACATAATAAAATGACTTGTGAGTATATATCGTTAATATATAATTATATAAACTGATGTATTTCTCGTTTATTTACGGACCACGGAAAACGTACGAAAACACAAAAATATTGAACTGGTGCATACGGAAAACAGACTTAAAAAAGTCACTGCAAAGCCCACCTACAAAACCTCTACCATCTTGAACGAAGATATCTGGTCGCTGTAGAACTATTCAAGAGCAAGGTTAACTTATTCAAACCCATCTTCTGTGGCATGTGTATATTAGGTAAAAGCCTTTTCTCACTTACTTTAAATTTCGATCATTTAAAATCTTTTGCAATAAAATCTGTTGAAACAATATGAAATACTCTATCCGAGTAATTCAGATTGCTGTAACATTAACCAGTATGCACATATTTTTAATCATGTGGCATTTTTAAGTCAACATTTCGTTTTGAAAGAGTTGACTTATCCTTTGTTGTCTACTTCAGATCTGAGCAAATGCTTGATGTACGACTTTTGGTATGACTACATCAAGAAAAAATACAGCGACAAAGCGCAGCTGCAGCTGACGGATACGGATAGTCTCCTTTTTTCGTGCGAAACGGAGGATCTATACGAAGACATGAACGCTTCATTAGACTATTTCGATACCTCCGATTATCCGAAGGAACACTTCCTTCAGAGTGATGCAAATAAAAAAGTATTGGGGAAAATGAAAGATGAAACCAACGGAAAGCCTATTTCAGAATTCGTCGGTCTCAGATCTAGAATGTACAGCTTTCTGGGTAACGAAAAAGAAGAAAAACGAGCCAAAGGTATCGCCAAAGTGACAGTGAAAAAAAATCTTTAGCACGAGAATTACAAAAAGATCCTTTTCGATGAAACGAGCATGGTCTCGTCCATGTCTTCCCTTAGAAGCCACAGACACGAACTATTCGGTGAAACGATACAGAAGACGGGACTCTCCGCTTTTGATGACAAACGATATCTGATCACGCGGTCAGCAGTTATGCCTATGGACATTACAAAATCTCCGTGTCTACTGTGTAGTATGCATACTATTTTTTGTATTGTAGAATAAACTAGATTAAAACGTCTTATTGTTTATTTTGCTTTTATCGGGGGTATACAAACAAACAACAAAATCCGAGTTTTATCGTTTTTATTATATAAGACTAAACACTACAGAAGGAAAGTATATATATATATATATATATATATATACAAAAGTGTAAATCAAAAGCACTGGCTTAAAGACGTGCAAAT
The DNA here is from genome assembly GCA_022818135.1 of Saxidomus purpurata. NCBI lineage: Eukaryota > Metazoa > Mollusca > Bivalvia > Venerida > Veneridae > Saxidomus > Saxidomus purpurata. Next base: position 13,801 of record JAFMSR010002529.1, read on the forward strand.
CTGTTGATCGTCAAGTTCGTTTCCAACACACTGGCTGTAGACGTCTAGCATCGTATCAGTCACGTATCTATCATTTGAACGTAAGGTAGATGCATTAAATGTATTTAAAAAGTCCTGGGGGCCGTTTTATCAACATATTTACGCCAACGTTTTGGCGTAAGTTCTGGCGTAACTACAAAGTTTGGCGTAAGGAGCGTTTTATCAACAGCTGGCGTAACGTAAAGACGTAAAAATTGGCGTAACTTTTGCACCATGTCAAGAGCAGGCGCAAGTAGTTACGCAAGTCAAAATCAAGATGGCGGCTATCGTCGATTGAAAAAGAAAATCTGCCTCTAGTACAATTTACTTTACAGTAGTGGATGGTGTAACACCTTAAAACATTAATTTTCACAACTTCTTACTTTCACGGTAACCAAGCAAGCGAAATGATTGGAAACAAGGGTAAAAATACTTTTCTTAGCAGTATCACTTTTACCAACTTTATCAAAAGTGGTTTTATTGATTCTACATGTTGTAGAAATACTTTCTAAAGAATTGTTTTTGTTTTTAAAGATGGATGAACTTCAAATTCCCTAAGAAACGTCTGCATTTTCCCCATTGTCTTCTGTTTCCGCGATCCCGGAAGAAACGGTTTGTTTGCACAGATCATCTAAAATCCGTGCTGGTGTACTTAGAAATGATATAGGGGTTGTGAATGTAATTAAGAACTATTATTACTCTAACATGGAGTCAGCTTATCAGCTTACACAGCTAGAAATTACATTTTAAATAGAAAAACCAAACAGGAATTTGGAAAGAGTTTGAATTAATTAACTTTTTCTGTGATGTAACTTATTGAGGAAACATCTACCAAGTGCAAGATTTGAACCCACAACCTCCTGCATGCAAGTCAGACACTTTAACCAATTGAGCTAACCGGGCTTCTGGATACTCTGAACTTGAAGCCTAGGATCACTACACTATTCCACTGTATCTTTGAAGGTTTTGACCATACAGTGGAAGTGTATAGCTGTTGAGCTGGGCATCAGTGATAACCCCTGAAAATACCACATGCTGTCTTGTCCACTAAGAACTGTCCACTAACTTTATAAGCTCAAACTGACTGTTTTTAATCTCGTCACCAATGATGTAACTTAATTAATTGTAAGATTAAAACCCAGGACCGTCTGCTTGCAAGTCAGACGCTCTAACCATCTGAGCTAACTGGGCTTCTGGACACTCTGATGCCTAGGATCACAACATCTGTATAAATAGTTTCTGTCATGAGCACGAGGTTCAGATCGAAATATCAGTCACCGAGGGTAACTGTTTTGCCGAGTTCCCGCAAACAGTTACCCGAGGTGACGGATATTTCCATGTGATATTCTGACGTTGTGTTTAGGAAAGTAACGTCACAATGTTTATAACGCTACATCAGAAGTATTTCACGACAGTCGTCTGGCAGGGGTGCCAGACCGGTTTTTCCCGCATAGGCAAAATCACCGGAAATGCCAATCCAATATGCAAGAAAGATATTAGTTGCTTTTGTATTAAAATGTATAATAATGAGCTGAGATGGAGCTGGCCAGGCCCAAACCCCGTGTGACATAGCTACAATAAGTGATGTCAAATAGTTTAATGAATTTAGTAAGAACATGATCATCTATCTTACATGATAGTTATGGGTTAGAGTCACTTTGTAGATGTTTTCTCCCTAAAGTTACTTTATAATTATTGACATGCAATGCAGCATTTGTACTTTTCACCAAGCAAAACTCAAATCTTTGTATCATATATTAGAGGGTGAATACCATAATAAAACACTTGTACTTCATAGCCATTGAGCAAGCTTTTATGGTGACATGGTAGAGTGTCGGCTTAACAAACTGAACATCATGAGTTTGAATCCTGCTTGCATGTGGTTGATTTTCATGATAACATGACGATATTTGATTGTTTTGAGTGGATATGGAATATATCTCACCGAGAAGTGATACAATTGTAATATTTTCATGAGCGCGAGTTAAAATGTGAAAATTGTATCCCTTTGAGTTGAGATATATTCCATATCCACGCAAAACAATTAAATTTTCTTTTTATTTTATGCAAACTATCAAAACAAAAGCAAAATTATGTATACGCACTGCTTAAAAAAGTAGTTCCAGCAGACCAATATCACCCACACTGTGACTGATATGAAATATATATCATCATTCTATACAGTAAACTCCGCTTATAACGAACTCTTCGGGACCTATCAGATTTGTTCCTTATATCCGGAGTTCCTTATATCTGTATATCGAACAAGTTCCTTATATACGATGTATATTATATCGAACTAAAATATATATATCGAACAAGTATTTTTATAGTCAAATGTAATAATATCCGAACCATCAACTTAAAGTTGCTTTTGATTTTCCTACCTCCTTTTGCAAAGTTATAAAGATCTATAACTATTATCCAAACCTATTTAAAATAATTGCAAGGATTAATAAAACATCAAAAAAGACGGTTCAAGTATGGCAATACTTAAACAAATACAATTGAAGGAAGATGATTTTCGCTCTCTTGCCATAACTTGAAATATTTAACAAAGTATTTTTCCCAATATGGGATTGCATCCTGTCTGCAAGCTTTAAAAAAAAAACGCTCACAAATATTTACGTTAAAGGTGCAGTAAGGGATTTTAACAAAATATTTTTAATTGTAATATTTCATTCCCATCTTAAAGTGTTCCAAAAATAACACTGTTCCACATTATCCCTTTGAAAAACATCTTTGCATCTTAAACTTTTCTCCCACATGAATTATTCCTGTATCTAATTTTTGGTTGTACCAGAAATTAAATGGCGGGAAAATTAGTATAAATATGCATGCATAAATGTTACTCAAAAACAATAACGAGTCAGACTTTTTCACATAATTTCAACATCAATCATTTTTAAACACTCAGAAGTAAATCCTGCAATATATGTTTTCAAGTTGGAACTTTTTTGTTTAAATCCCTTACTGCATCTATTATCACTTGAATATCGTACTTAGCAATTATGTTTATATTCTCATTTAACTAGTTTACCAAAAGGTTACACATTTGAAATGATTTACCTTTATGAATAATAGCTAAAAGTGCGCTATGAAAAAAAAGTGCAGACGGCAACAGAAAACTGCAAAATCAACAGATATTCTTAACTCTTCGAAACATATTTGCAGTTCGATATATACGATTACTTTACTGTACATTTTTCATTGTTGGGCCAGAAAATAGTGTTCCTTATATCCAAAGTTTCCTTATAACCGGAGTACGATATAACCGTATATTTTTACATTAAACAAAGAAGGGAAAAAATTGGGCCAAAAAAAACTGTTCGTTATATCCAAAGTTAAGTTATATCCGGAGTCGATATATATGGAGTTTACTGTATTTCACTCATATAACACAGTATTTCATTAGTTAGCATAAAATAAATTTTAGTACTGATTTTTTGTTTGTTGCAATTTAATGCCTGCATGGGTCAATGGTATTTCACTCATTTTTTTCAGGTGCTGTTTACTTAAACATTGTTGCTAGAATTGCACTTACTAGAACCCTAGGGTCAGCAAGAACTGTAAAGAGATGATGATTCCTAGCAGGGCCCGAACCCATGACCCACAATTTGTGAAAGGTTTCAGCGATTCCTAGCCTCTATGTACTCAACCATGGCTTTCAAGGTGTATTTTGGACCGGTGATTTCTGGGTATTAATTATTATGCTTTTTTTATCTCTATAAAGTACAAAGTCAAAGAAGAAAAATGAAATAAAACAAATATCTCTGCCAGTGCTTCTTATTAGTTTATAAGAACACGATCAGTTTTAGAAATAAAGAATGTGGACAAAAACATTGGTGTTTGATGTTGCATTAGTGTACAGTAGAGACTGAATTTTCAGAATGAGGAAGTAAATGAAATCAAATACTTGCCAGTAAACTTTACAAGTACAGATGCATCATGTAGTGCCTGTGAACATGTATACACATGTATTTATGTAACTGTAGGCCAACATAATTATATTTTCTAGATTTTTAGTTTTAAATGTTCACGTCACAGTTTCATGTAGAAATTACAGATATTGAACCACTAAATGTATAAGGTTGTCTTCAAAACACATGTGTGTTTTACATGTTTATGCTGTACTGTAGTGGCATTAAATTCCCTTTAATGGATAATGAGACATAGTGCATGAAGACATGTAATGTCTGTCTCTAATAAATTTCAGTCTGTACTACAGACATTTTTATTAGTTATGTGCACTTCAGTCAATAGCTGCGTTCAAGACATGTTTCCCATTCTGTTCTAGAATTAAAAGATGTAATTTTTATTATTTTTTTTCTGGTAAAGTACAATTGATAAAATTCAAAAAGACACTAATTCTAAACACAAAATCTGGAACTCATTAGGCTGTGCACTCACATTACAGTATCCATGGGTGCCTTAAGAAATGTGTTGGTAAGTATTCAGAAATGTCTACTGTATACAAGTTTAAAAATCATACACAGTGTACATGCAGATCTACTGAAGTGTGACATTTCAGGTAAATCACCCTGTGTATGCAATAGAGGCTGCATTTTTCAATGGATTCTCATGAAACTGGTCAGAATGACAACCTTGATTACATCTAGATCAACTTTTAATTTATGGGTCATCCATGGTAAAAAAATTAGTTCACAGGTTCAAATCATAGAAAACCATTATGTTTGCAATAGAGGTTGCAATTGTCATTGGATCATCTTCATGAAACTTGATCAGTATAATTGTCTTCATGAAATTTAGGTAGAGTTTGAATATGGGTCATCTGAGGTAAAAAAAACTAGGTCACCAGGATAAAAACCTTGTGTATACCATACAGGTTACTTTAACAGCCCAATCATCATGAAAATTGGTCAAAATGTTGGTGTGGATCACCTTGGACTAAAAAGTAGGTCACCAGATAAATTCCGAGGAAAACCTTGTTGGTACCCTAGAAGTCATATTTTATAGACAATCATCATGTTAATATTGGTCAGAAGGTTTGTCTTGTCATGGTCAAACAGAATGTTTGAGTTTATGATATAAGTTTAGGGTTGAAGTTTTGTCATAATTATATGGTCATAAGTAGGTCTCAGGTGAGGTATATAGGGCCATCTTGGCCCTCTTGTCTCTTTAATAGAGTTTTAAATTTAAACATATCTGTGAAATTATTCTGTTGCAGGTATGACCATGGCAGTTAAATCATTTATTAGTGATAGCAGCAAACAACGGCTGGACTCATGCTGAATCATGTCTTTGAGACAAAAGGTATTTTTGTTTTGGTTCCAATTCAAATGATTAAATTGAAACACTGAGTTACATCATTGTGTAAGAAGAATGCATCATTATTTGTATGAAATTTCTAAAATACACCCATTCAGCAATGCACTGTTACACTTAATGTTCATTGGAGTGCCCACTTAAATACTCACCAAATACCAAAGTCAGATTGGTAGAAATTTTCACTAGTAATAGATATTGCTGAAATTAAGTTACACTAAAGTCTCATGTTTGGCAATATAAGAACAAAAAGTGGCCTTCTAATCTTGAGTATGAGAATAAAATACTAGCTATCATAATAGTATATTTATCCTGGATTTTGCTTAAACAGTCATTGTCAATCAGTTACTTGATACATCATGTACACTTGGAGCCACTTCTAATCCGACACTTATATAGTTCGGTATAACTGAATTATTTGTATGCAGATTTCGTTCAAATTTAGAATGTAATTAATTCAACACATAATACATACTTCTGCGAAATTTAATTTTAATTGATTAACAAATACATATAAAACTTAACAAATAAAAAACATCGCTGTAAAATCCGAATTCACAAAATGGCATAACGTGAATGCCCAACAATGAGAAAAGTCACCGATTCATAATAAAATCCGTACATCGGAGTAAAGGAACGAAATACAATGTAATTGTATTTTAAAAATAAATTTCCACCTTTTTTACGATTTATAGTGAACAGGTTGATACTGCATATGTTTGCAAATAAAATTATTGCGAAATATATATGATACATTTATATACATGACTGTCTGAGTGATTAGCCGGCTAGCAACATGTCAATTGCGCGACTACGCTCTTGGTTATTCATTCGAAGTGACTGATTTTTAAAATCAAAATTCTGTTTTTACGGTTTGAATTGCGTTAAAGAATAATAAAATGAAAATGAAAATCGATATATTTCGCTCACATACATTTCCTCGTGCAAATAGTGAAATCGTACTTGTCACACGTGCAAAAGTAACCGACCGTCACAGTTGAAAGGTTTTATCATTTTTATACAGGTAATGTTGCCAAACAACATAATATTTAATTTCAAATAAATATCTTAAACCATATTCGAGAAAATCGAATTTGAAAAGTGTCGGGTTAGAAGTGGCTCCAAGTGTATATCCCAACTGTCTTCCTGTGCTCTACATTGTATTTTTCATCCTTCTTTTTTTCTTGTTAACACTTAATGGAACAGGTAATATTTTTGTACAAATTTGGAAATTGTTTTACCCAACCTGGACTTTGGGTACCTGGGCACTCATCCCAGCCCCACTGATTGTAAATAAATAGAACTGTTTGACTCCAACATGGTATTCTTGTTTTTACATTCATTGATTGAGATTTTTTTCACAGCTTTAAAGGTGTCAGATGCAGAAAAAAGCCATATAAATATTAACTTTGTGCCTTTGTAACATAACCTACTGTAAATCTATTTTTAAGAGGAATGTGCTCCAGCTACCCACTTACCTAACTGGTAACAAAATACAAAAAAACAGCCAAGACAGAATTATAGAACAGAAGTGTGCACTATGGAAGAAAACTTCTGATGCACACAAGTATAACATTCCTCTGAAGTGACTATTAAGTCAAATATGTGTACTTTGCTTCTATTTAGACCAAAGTACTAGTGAGACATTAAACAAGAACTTGAAGTGTCATGTTATACATGCACCGTGTTTTGTATTTCAACAATGTTTCAATAAAAAGAAATAAAAAACTAATAATGTTGAGATATCTGAAGTAGTGTTTGGAAGAAAATACTCTTTCATACCAACATCACAAGAAATCTTTTAAGGCAATCTTTTGCACACAAATTATGTATCCATTATAATTTCAGCAGAACTAAGTATTTAATAACTTTTATAACTTTGTTTTAACAAAGTCTCTAAAATGTGTTTACTCCTTGAATATTCGGTAATTTAAGTAGATCCCACCTAAAAGGACATGCAAAAAAGAAAAGACACACATGGTGGCTTAAAGTACAGTCAAACCTGTGTTAAGCTACATCACAATAATCATTCTGTCTAAAGCTACATCACAATAATCATTCTGTCTAAAGATGAATGCGATTTTTTTGCTAGCTCTTCAGCATGTTCAAAAGGCTGATTTAGTGTAAAGATACTGGTGCTTTATTTAGGTGATCACTTACACACTTTCAGCTGTACAGTATTATACCTAGCCTCATAACTATTGACTTATTTTATATGACTGTTGTTATACTGTTAATACAGAAATAGTTCCTGTGAAATACATTCACCCTGTTAATTACAGTCATGTTCATTGGCACTAAAAGTGTGTAAAATTTAAACTTTTAGATAAAGGTCTGCTAGAAACCATAAATGGTTCAGTCGCAAGTTAATTCATTGTCTATAAATGAGTAAGAATTTGACATGGCCTGTTTACAAATATCAAATTGAAGACACTGCAAGTAAATGTCATAAAAGTGCCTATTGCAATCCGTGCTTGTACCTTACTTCATAAATTGTATTCAGCATTAACCAAATGTGGGGCTACAATGTACTTTGCATCAGTAAAGTTTTAATTTTTCTTAACCCCACCCCATATTTTGAAGTAAAGTTTCATGCAGACATAAACAGAACCAAAACATAGTTTGTGTTTGAAGTATATATACTAGAGCCACAACTCTTACCTAGAATATTTGGTCAGTGGTTAATGACAACTCGGCCAACTTGACATTTACCTAGAAGATACTGCGAGGAAGTTCCGGTGGAAGAAGTATCATTCTACCTGAATTATTCATTAATTTCCATTTGAAATATTTTATTGGCTTGTAAATATCTAGATGACCTAGATAGGAGTAGATAAACAGCATGTTTGCTAGCATCAATGTATTGGAGCACTCCTGTAATTTCTAATGACAATGCTCTCCATTTTGGACTGTGCTGCGTTCCAGGCTAAACTACTTTATAAAGGTAAAGACTTTATGATTTCCAAATACTGTCCAGACCCAAGTAGTTTTCTGGAACTTTTAATGAATAGACTGACAAGTGATTGTAGTTGTACATTACTGATGCATGTTGCTGACCACAACACAGGCACTGATTCACTTGATGAAGAAAATTAATACTCTTCCTATATTCCCTTATTGTCACTATATTTGTGTATGCTTTTTTATACAATCATTTCTTATTTATAATATTTGCTGTGTATAAGTGATAAAGATACATGAAGAAAGGTAATGAAAACTGAAACAAGCAAGATGTATGCTCGGTACCAAACTACAAATGTAAATATAGATATATGTATCACAGAAAATGTCAGTGTGTAAGTATAGTCTGAAAGAAATGCATTATGCAGCAAATTCTTCAAAAACTGTATTGCAAAGTTATTTTCTTTTATGTTTAATTTACATTTAATACTTAGCCACGGTCGTCACTACCCTTTTGATATGACGTGGTCTGATTTTAAACCCACCAACTCCTCCCACGCATACAGAGTGGGCACGCACATACATCTGTATTTAGATGTAATCTTGTCCGAAAATGCAGTACAATTCAAGGTCAATATAATACAGACATTTTACTTGTTTTGGTAACTAATTCTGTTAATTTAGTGAACTTGTGTTGATGAATACTAGTAAAAGAAAGGAAATTCCAATGACAAAGTTGTTTTCTGATCTATACCAGTAAGGTAATCTTTCTTTTCTGGCGATATTTTTATTTGACAGTTTAGCGACCATGCAAGTTGACACTTTTGCGGTAAAATGACGTCACCGGAAACAGGTGCTGTTGACTGTGTCACGCATTTCTTTACGATTTACGCCAAAGTTACGCTAGTGCGATTTACGCCAATTCAAATGTGTCATATGGAACTTTCATTTTTTCCCGATAATCGATTAGACGCGGCTTTTACACATTAAACAAAGAAGGGAGATGTCGGTTTAATCATATTAAATCAAAAACCGTTTAATTAATCGTTTTTGCTTCGGTCAGACGAATTAATATTATTATTCATCTTAATAATGATGTAAATTTCAAAAAGATTAATTTGGTATTACACTTACCTTTTTTAAATAAAAAATTACCACCGCATTTTCCATATGAAATGTTAAGGATTGCAAGACTTTTGACAGTTTTTTGGGTCATTTGTCTAAATACTTTGACCCATACATTGAACATCAA
>JAFMSR010002530.1:0-23252 GCA_022818135.1 Saxidomus purpurata
AAGATAATTATTATGCAATTTGCTTAATATGTTCTTTCCTTCAGATTGACACTAGTTAAAGAAAAACTTGATAACGGGTTTTCGTTTGGAAAAGTAGACATATCTAAGCCAAACAAAAAACCCTACTCCACGACCAAATATTGATATCCCCAGGCAAAATAAAAAATATCAAACACAAAATAAAAAACATTTTATTTACATTTTCCATTGTGACAATACCCTTCAATATGATAATCGCAATTCACCAATGGTTTAGTATCATTAGAAAACAAGCTTTGCGAAAGTAATAGCTACATAACATAACTATATACAACAGTTTTATACCTATTGAACATAGTTGAACATATATTTTGTTGAACGTTTTAAAATGAAATTAATGTAAAATTGGCAAAATCTTATTTGACCCATTGGGTCATAAAATGAGTTTCCATCAATTTGATATGATAAATTTGTGTTTGCACGCACTATTTAAAGAAATTGTTAAGCATTACTTACTTTTAATTTTCTAAACATTTTTCATGTTTTAAGAACTTTTCTTGACCATACTTTTTCTGGTCATTTTGAGAGGTATTATAGCTTTAATGTGCCATTATTTTGTAATGATAGCAACTGGTACAGGAGGGATGGGGTGATATGTTTGTGACTAGCTTTTAATAGGCTGCAGTTTCTTGTCGTCTTACAATGCAAATTCTAGGAATTACAGTTATGAGTGTACCTAGATATTACTGTCATCATATTTTGTAGTTTGTAATCCATCATCATTTAAAAAGAAAAAACATAGCACTTGTGTTACAACGTAAAACCAACTTTGCAAAAAGAGATGTTTAAGGGGCAACGCAGAATTCCTTGAATAAAATAGGTAATCATGAGATATCGGTGTACTTACTTTTCTCAAGTCCAAGATCATATCAACATATTCGATTTAATGGCATCAAACATTCAATCTATTAATTGCTAATTCATATGCCACTGTTAGTTTGATGAGAGGACCATGATGTCCCTATGCAAGGTCATTCGCCAATATGCTCAAGATTTGTATATAGCTACATATAGAAAACTAGCAACAGGCAAACAGGTCAAAGTCTAACACGCTTGATAAAATACACTTGAAATAAAAAAAACATCACAAACTTTTCAAATACAACCCGCAAGTTTTCATTTTATGTAACCAGTGAGAAACCTCAATATTTGGTTAAACAAATAACATATTGTAATTTTCGTATCGCAAAGTTAATTGCATTAGCCAACCCTTGTGTTTTATTTGATTCATTAGATCTAATTGAGATCACATCAAACATCACGATAATTTGACTTTGATAGAATGTTACACAAAATTTAAGATTTCATCAGATAGAGAGTTATTACAGGACTCTGCAGCTACATGTACCTGTCTCATGTGAATAAAACCGACACTGACCAAAAGTTAAAAAAAAGACACTGGCAAAAGTTAAAAATAGACCTTGTCCAAAATTAAAAATAGACACTGGCCAAAGCTAAAAATAGACACAGACCAAAGTTAAAACTTAAAAAGAACTAGATACCTTTGATTAAGTTGAAAGTGGAATTGAAACATCTGTGAGCCCTTTTCCGTACATCCTTATTGATTTTACAAATAATTTATCAAGAAGTTTAAATCAGTGTTTCTTCTATACTTATTTACCATAATGGCAGATAGTATGTATTTTGTAAGTTTTAAATTCTTGTGTTCCTGAATTGAATGAAACACATGTTTCTTTACACATAATTGTTGAGCTTTACTTCGTAATCATTTTGTAAGCATTTATCACTAAATCAAAAGGTATTGTTTAAGTAATTAAGTAATTCAAATCCTTTTATTCATTGAAATATATTTACACCAAGACAATAGTATCAATTGCATTCTTTCTACTTTCTTGTAAATGCAAAAACAATAACTTTATTTTAATGCATTTCATAATTATTGTTCAGAGCATTTTACATTTTGGCTATTACTCTTCATCGACTTCAGCCTTTGGAAACTATGTGCTTCCATAACATATAAATGATGAGCTTCAATTAGAAATTAGGCGGCAAACTTACAGACATGAAAGAATCTAACTGAAAAAACGGATTGGCATCATATTTTAAGGAAATAATGTGTTCTTTCTCTATACATGAAGTGATCTGCTTTTACTCTTTTTCTAATTGCAATTTAACCAAACATTCTGTGACTCTTTGTTTAAGCTATTGGCATTTTACACATTTGGCTAAGCAATCATTATCTTTGGACAAAACTGACTGGGTATTGCAGTCAGGTAAAACAAAACTCCCTACATTTCCAAATGTTTGTTAGGTGCCAGTATGCATGGGAGTCATACTGGGGTCTTGGCAAATTCATCAGATGAGAGATCCCACGGTTGACCGGGACTATTAATAGTTTAATCTAACGAAAACCATATTTATTGATACCTTTACCCAGCAAAAGTGCGTGCATATTTGTCCACCTTTCAATTAGGTAAGAAGCAATTCTTCCCGGAGTGAAGAAAGAGCATAAACGTTTTCTTTCTTAAAGTTTGATAAAGTAAGCTACTCTTCACACGAATTGTAATATTTATCATCGGCTTAAGTCTAAAGGAAACAATGTGTTCTTTCACTGATTCAATAACACGAACATTACCATTAGCTCTTCATCCAAAAGGCTCATCTGACATTTATCGGATCATATCATATCAAAAACTATATTTTATGCACTCATTGTACTAGTAGACCTTTTACAAAGTTCATATGGGCTCGAGTAATTACATAGTTCATATGGGCTCGAGTAATTACAAAGTTCATATGGGCTCGAGTAATTACACATTTGCAAAAGTGCTATACACCATATTTTACTTTTTGATATATTGTTGAACGTTTTAAACACTCTCTTCACACCCGACTCAGTGCAACAGTCATCATCAAAACAAAGTTTCATTTTGTGTGTAATGCCTTAACAAATGTCAAATTTCGATACCCACTTGATGGTATTTAATAGTTAAATACGGTAAAAGCCGAAAGTGTTCTACTAATATTTTACTAGGACTGCATACGTCAATCATGTCAGAAGATTGAAACAATTTAATCAATAGAATATATATTAAATAGTTCCTGGATGGAACAAGTCAGACTGATTATAAAAGTGTATTTTACAGATAAGACTTGAAGCTCATCATGTGAATGGAAACAAACAACGTAAGTAATAACAGTAGTTATATTACGTGATGGAACTGCTATCACAAAGTGTTTCATTTTACTCTAAAAGGAAAAAAAATGTTTCTTTGTCCGTCTGGTCTGGTGTAGACATGATAATAATCTAATATCTTATTATAGTTCGGAAGTACCAATGAAGACCGAATTATTGACAAACAGGTCTTTGGTCAGGATTTGACCTCTATTCATTATGGCCCTTAATATCTATTCGTAGGGATATATTAACTAAATATAAGGGCTGTTAAAAAGTTTGGTTTTTTTTGTCCTTAACTTATTTTGATGAGTAAACAGTGTATATATTTGACGTTAAAACTTTTCCTTGATTCGAATAAACAAACTTTTTTCGCGATGTTATGCATTGTGTTAACATAAAATTACTATATCAAATAGTGTTATTTATAAATACCTACAAGTCAGTCGAATGTTCTAACATTTACCAGTTGGTGATAAGCAGTTAGCACAATTATGTGTCCAGCGTATACGCTAATTATAATGTCAATCTCAAAAGTAAAGTCACAGAGCAACAAGTACGGTGACAAGTATTTCAATTGTGTCGGTTTTCTCTCGCATTTCGGGGTACGGTTGGAGTAAATGCCAACTACAATTTTACAAAATTACAATACTTTCCTTTTAAATTCAAATAGAATACACATTTACCACGTATCACTAGAGGCGCCGAATTGATATTTCAAGCTTCATCGAATATGTCTTCTGAAATTCTTGAATTAGTTTTGTCACGTATGAAGGTTGATTGGGTGGCATCATTCATTAGGGAAGTTGGAAGACTTTTTTCATATAGTGTTATGTTTAAAGCATTTAGAACACATTCAGTCGTCATAAATAATAACAAAACTAAAATAAATCTATGTCACACCACTTACCTCACATATAAGTGTAGATTTATTTTTCGAATTTCAGATTTGCGCGTCATAAGAAATAAAAGAATGGTGAGGTTTAGGCATTTCATAATATTCAACCTCTGCATGGGATACGGCAGACTAAGTGCCATTGCGGCAGTCCTCATATCAATCAACGGAGCAGTAACTACAGCTTCGTCACCTGAATGAACATTCAAGAAATAGTGCGTGTCAAAACAGTGAGTCTGTATAACGCTGCAGAAGATGGATGGAGGACCTCGACAAACTGCTTCCCTTACTGTCGGTATAAACAGCGAAAGCAATAAATAGACGACTCTGAAAATACGTTCACATTTGAAACGTTCTTTTCGGTCTTTAATATATTCAAGGTATCTAAAAATGTAGAAATATTTCATTTTCTCCTCCTTTTATCTGTCTTCACTGATAATTTGTGATAATTATCGGTTTAACAAACGAATTTATTTTGCGTGGCATTTAGTAGGGTTCTGGTTAATGTGTTGTTCATGTTGCAGATGCATAAAATCACTAATAATCATAATTTTGTTTTTGCTATCTTTGTATTGATAATAAATCTTTAGGTTGACGTATTTCTTCTTAATTACTGTTTCTTTTAGCATCTTAAACACATTATTCATTTCACCTCAGTTTTTGTTTACTAACTTGTTAATTTACTCTTTAAAGAACTCACCATAAATACTATATATGCATTGAAATTCATATGCTCATTTATCACTAATCAATACTATTGTATTTACATTTATCAAATGAGATATCAAAAATATAAAAAAAAACTGAAAACGCGTTATCCGTTAATCTGGTAAAAAATATGAACTTAGTGAAGCGGTAAAATGGCTTACTGGCCTCCAATTGATATGATGGACATTTTAAACTCCTTAAAGCAGCCGCTTTGGTTCGGTTTTCATTAAATAAAAATACAGGAACAAAAATATAAAACAAAGCACATGAATCACATTAATTTTCCAGAATTCAATGCACTTCTATCTTTAATCTTATCGTCATACAAACAAACTTCCTCCAGTATTTCCCATATGTATTATTTCACATGTTTTATGACAAGAGTAAGTCATACATTCTTTGATAAACATTGTTTATGTTTGGGAACCTAATTGAGTTTCTTGAAAATCAGCCTTGGTGATTTATTTTTTGAAAATCTATATATTATATTACGTCTGATTTTTCACAAAGTGTCCACTTTTCAAAACAATTATTTGAAATAAAGTACGGCGCTTGTAAAAAGTTAGAAACTTGTACTCACATTTATTGCTTAATTATAATACTATTTAACAAAAACAGGTACTTGAAAATAGATGAAATGATAACTGCAAAACAAAACAATAACAGTAAATCAACGAAAGTATGTAACTGGTTTTCCTCATCTAATTTTTGTGAACAACTTGACATTTTTGAAATACTGCATTTGCAATTATTTATTTTATCATATTGGCGAAGAAACACTTCTCGACGTTATATCATTTAGACGGTACCAAGAAAATTCGAAATAATTAAATGCATTTATACGTAATTATTTTTCTAAATATGTTATCAGCTTTGTTTATACGAGAACGTTTTATCCCGCCTTTATAAGAATCATCAGCTTTTAGTACTGCACGCGTAGAACTTTTATAGCATTATTGCACTAGAAAAACTTGAACAGACAAACGTGATTTTATTTCTGAAGCCTTCAAGCAATAATTCTATTTTCGACACGATTTTCACTCAATGTTACTGCTCAGTCATATATTTGTTTAGACTAGTATCGGATGTTTTAGGTTTGTGACATTAAAGCCTCTACCGTAAAACAAATCTCAAGTTACACATCAAAGTCAGTCTGTTCACAATACTACACGAAAGCATGAAGAGTAAGGAAAATTTACTACGAGCTTCAGCTCAGAGAGTAAATAAAAGTAGTACAATTTTATAAGAAAGAACATTCTATTCGTCTTACGTTCTGTATTCGTCACTAATTTATCCCCATAGACAAGTTCGACTTTACAATAGAGGTACCTTTACAAATTGTATTGTGATTTTCTTTTTAAATATATTGTAAAGTATACTGATAAAATAAAGAAAGGGAAAGAAAAAGAAAAAGTATTTACAAAAGCCAAGTCTAATCTTTTAAAGATAAGCCGTATATAATCTGTGAAAATAACTTCATTAACATTTTATATGATGACATTCGTGTAACCTGACTAAATAATACTAAATTTTGCTTTAAGTTCATTTCGCAATGGCAAAAATGTGTGAAAACGAAATAATTGATCAAATAATTGTCTCTAAATACAGGCCAAATTTCATTCAGAGTCAGAAATAAATGTCACTTGTCACATAAGACAGGTACTCTCTGAATACAATTCATTTATAAAGGAAATTGTTAGGAGGACTCGAACACAGTCACATCAGACAGAGCGTCCCTTCATACAAGGGGTATCTAAGGTAGTCTCGACAGTGCTTTCATTATGGGCATTAGAATATTATTAACCAGTTATTTTTCCTTAATCAGCAGATCAAATATCGGCAATATTAGAAAGGCTATATTTTGGGAATCGAACCTTTGGTCCCAAGTTCCCATGTCGGATGTCTAGGCTACTACATGTACAGCACTGGAATACATTGTGCATTTACACAAACTATTAGTGTTTGTTAACATTGTGCTTGACAATGTCAGTTCTGAAATTTAAATATCCCAAACCTTCAGACAACAAGTTGACCGCAAAAAGATTTTATCATCGGTTGATGCAGATTTGATGGCTCACTGTATCCGTTCAATCGAGGACAATTTTATTGATATCATACCCATATAATTGTCATTTACTTTAAAGTCGTTTTACAATCTTAAAAACTGGAACTAATAACCTTAAATGACTGCATTTAACGAGATACAGACAAATACAACATACACTGCATTAAAACTATGACAAAATAAGACTTTGTTGTAACAGTTGCATTAATTATGTGTTTGTGTGTGCTTCTCAATTCTTCAAATACTTTAAAGCTGAACATGTCCTGGTGGTGAAAACAAGCATTAGCGATTAGTATTTCATGCAAAATATAAAGTGCCTATACCTATCAGGGTTAGATATAACTTTCAAGGCGATGTGATCGTTAGTTATGGTCAATTTAAAGGTCCGAACTATAGTCCCATGGTTATAACATTAAATACATTTTTTTGTACGTCACCCGTTATTGAACATTTAATCCTTCACTTTCACATTATGTGCACTAAAATGAGCATTTTATTCGATAATTTAGTTCGATAGAATAATTCGTTCGATTAGTCATTCTACAAACAAACAAGTGCATTCCATATGCAGAAAAAATTAGATAATTTCCGGAATTCACGTATCAATAATTTTTCTATTGTTGAAGTGGTGGTGAGTTTAGCCATCTTGTTTGTTGGTTGGAGACAAACAGTCATGGGTAATGCAACGTAAAATTAGACATATGTAACTTGACATTGTTCCTAAAAAGATCTTCTCAGCCAAAAAGACCTTATGCATATCTCCAGGATTTGGCATAATGGCATGGTTCTTTCTCAAACACCGATGAACGTTCCAGAAAAGAGCCATAACAGGCAATCTTAAAATGCCAACTGCCAGATTCAGTTTACTATGTCCATGAACAATCGAGCTTATATATATATATTTATATATATGTTAAGCAAATTTTTTTTAATAGCAAAACCGATAAAAATAAAAAACATTGCGTTTGTATCTGAGTCATTAGTTCTAAGTTTGATCACATTAAACATCATAATAATCTGTATTTGAAATAATGTTCATCAATACTTGTTTGCCAAATGAAAAGCTTTTACAGAATTCCGTTTCCTCCTGTGATAACAACAAAGGTTTATGGAGACCAAAGTGAACTTCAAAATATGAAGTAGTAATCGAATACCTTTGATGAACTTGAAAATGGAATTGAATCATCTCGGAGCTATTGCATCACGTACACTATCATCGATTTGCCAGAAATTTAACCAGAATTGATTGGGTTGAAATAAGACTTATAATCAGACACAGTTTCTAAAAGACAAAACACATAGGCACCAAGTGGCCAATAAAAGAGATGTTGTTAATTTTCTTGTTAGTAGCAAAACATTTTATTTACGTAGGACGCCAATTAAACGAAAGAAACGAAATACTAATTGGCTTGTGTGCCTATTATTCAGTTGGCTTGGGAAATTATTTTATGATCTTTTTTTTATATACGGAAAACAAATACTTTGATTAAGTGTGTACTTGTCTGCTTTGGGGCAAATCATTGAGACGATGTTAAGAAATAAAATAAAATGTGATGACATTTTCAAGACTTATAACGAATACAGGTTTTATTTAGCATCAAAAGGTTTTACGCGATAAAACTATTTCATACCGTCTGGTTTCGGTAATCTTATACATTTCATTTACTGAAACAAAACTACAAAAAGGAAACATATGAATTGCCTTATTTATTCTTTCTTTGAAAATGCAAAACAAATTTCAAAATTTTCTTTTTTCGGAAGATGTAAGAGTTATTTAAAGTGCGCTTTGCTTTTACGCTTTAAGGGAAAACAAGTCAAAATATAGCTTGGCATTAAATTGAGCCTTGTTGAAAGAATTTTCGAAACCAAATTAAAATTAGAAGAGTAAAAGAGTAAAGTTAATTCTAAAATTAAGTAAATATGACAAAAATGCAAATTAGACGCACCATTAGACACGCCCCTTTTTCAAAATGTAATTTTGAACTCCGTTACTCATTTTGTCATGATTGTTTTTCATCTGAAAGTTTATAAAATTGATTAAGTGTCATGTAGGTTACCATGTTTTAATATATTTTGAAGATGCCGTAATATGAATGTTAGCCCAATGTAATATTTATCAATTTATCACCTAATTAAATCTACGAAAATATATGTTCTTCCGCAGATTATATAATTTGAAGATTATGAGATTTAATAAATAACAAGCCCTTTACTTCTTCCAATAAGGTCTCCGGACATAAATCACGACGTGAAAAAATCCAGAGTCTTATACTATTGATGTAGATTTTACACGAACTTTACATGCACATAATTTATTTAAAGACTACTATTCCAACACTATAGTTAAAGGTCCACTACTAAGCGAAAATTAATTGACAGTTATTTCAGTGGCAAGTTACCTTATGCAAGACACTAAATAATGTAGATTGACAGGTTAAAATTTACAGAAAAAGTTTGGAACACAAAGAAAAGTATGTGTATTATGTTGAAATCTCAGTGAATCGACAAAATGACCACCCAGGTCTTTTTAACTTTCTTCATAATGCATAGAAAAATAATTGTACATGTACTGTGATTTATTTAGAATTTATACATACCAACTTTCATTTTTTATTGAAAATAACTTATTTCTGTGCTTTTTAAAGTATATTTGAATTTTCGCTTTCCTTAGTATTGGACCTTTAAGTGTTAGATAATTTGCGGTCAGTTTTGAAATGAGATTTATGTAGAATGGAACAATTATTACACTCAAAACGTGGCCGTAAATTAGGAAGGCACGGGGAGTGCATCATATTTTGCGTTAATAATTTATAAATTTAAAATAAATTGAACGTATAAGTTTGTTAAAACATATATCAATAAGTGCTTCGTATTTTTTAGCAATTTAATCTGTAGTACACAATAGACAATTTCTGGATGGTACAAGTCAAGCGGATTATAAGAGGGTATTTTACAGATAACACTCGAAGCTCATCATGTGAATGGAAACAAACAGCATCAGTAATAACAGTAGTTATATTACATGATGGAACTGCTATCACAAAGTGGTTCATTTTACTCTAAAGGAATGCAATGCTTCTCTATCCGTCTGGTCTAGACATGATAATACTTTGATATTTCATTTCTGTTCGTAAGTATCGATGGAGATAAAAATATTGCCAAACAGGTCTTTGGTCAGTCTTAAGCCTCTATTCAGAAAACCCTAAATACATGTGTTTCTATAACTGTATAAGATCTAATTCTTTTTTAAGCTTTATTTATATTCTCTCTAAATGACGAATTTTTCACCTATTTTCTTGTGTACGTCTTTGTACGTCTGATATCAATGCGCTAATTTGATTCGCAAAAAAAAAGATTTGGAAGATATTGATAAAACCTAAATACTGGCTTTATTGTTTGATAAAATGTCAACAGATAGTTGTTTATGACAATCATTTGCTCCGATTCATAAAGTAAATAACAAACCCTCTGAATTAAATGTTCTTGCAAAGTTTCTAGTCACATACTGTATGTAACACGTAAAATCCGTTACAGCTTCAGTTGTGGAATATTGAAAATTACCATAGCATTAAGACCACTCCGGTTCCTATAAAGTATGTCAGGGTATTTTTACATCATTTTTAAAACATAACTTGTCTCAAAACTCGTCAGGATGTTTATGATAAAACCCGTTTTTTCAGAACTTCCCTTTCACTGAAATGTATATGTGCTAACATAAGAAGTGATGTTAAGTGCTTCCCAGCCATATTGTCGAATTGATCTGTGCAAGTGTGTTTGCACATGTTGCGCACAGTGTTTCTTGGAGTGTACTCTTTTTTTGTTCTGTTAAGTAAATAGCACAAGAGATCTTTTCGCGAGAGATACCTATCTGATGACTTTTATCAGTTTGACATTTTCGTCTAGAAACAGCAAAATAAATTTTGTAGCTGTTTCCCAAATTTAAAATATCTGAGGACATATCACATCTTCAGCGGTCCAATGAACGTATATTACTTAAAATACGGTCTTTCATTCTGTTCTGTCAAATTTATTAAACGCTACATTACAGTTAACGTCTCTCTGTTCTATGCAGGCTTCAGCTATAATAATGAGAGCTGCTTTGTACTTTTATGTCTTCTTGAATCTAAGAGTTTATAGTTGTTTATGACTCCAACTGCTAAGTAATTTAAATATCTTGTCCTGTAAATTAACCGCAATTATTGCCCTAAAATAATTATAAATCAGTTAGATCACCCTAAACTCCCTGGACTTGCTGCACATCTTAGACTTGTTCTGTGTTCTGGACTTATTGCACTTCTTGGACTTGTTGCACCTCCTCTACTTACCGCATTTGTTGGACTTACTGAACTTCCTTCACTTGCTGTGCTTTTTTGAACTTGCTGAGCTCACTTGATTTGCTTTGCAAAGCGGACTTGCTGCACCACTTGGGCACACTCTGTTGACTGGCCAATATCTCTATGAAGACATTCGCCCCCGCTAAAGAAATTGTCTCCAGGTATCGAGACTTACTTTGCTTTACAGACTTGCGCCGCTAACTGAATTTGTTTGTTTGTTTCTTTTATTTTATTTCATTTCATCTATATATCAAACACGCGAACCGGATTGAAAATCTAATTTTTACGTCATGGTCTTAACAACGCTATTGGCATCAATATAATTATTACACTTCAAAAATATGACGTTTTTGTTTAATGGATAAAAAAATTTTGATAGCGTATCATTTAATGCGATTTTTACCGCTCCGCTATCAATAACAGCTTCGGACCGAAATTCTATTATCGGTTTGGTCACATTTTACGATAATAAACTTGCTTCGTTCATTAGGTGATTTGAATACATATTTTCTTACATTGTCTTGTCAGGTAATTAAATGGTACCATGGAGTTCGTTATAAACGGAGTTAACTGTATAACGATTAACATGTTTTCTCGAACTTATCTAAAAGTTCACTCATCTCCATCTTGCGCTTCTCATTAAACTAGCTTCAAATTTGTCGACAATTTCCTCATGTATTAGGGCATTGTGCACAAAAATTATTAAGTAAAATCATTTGGCAGTCAATATGACAGCTTCAAAATATGGAATAGTCCAATTCAGTTCCGCGGTTTAGAAAGCTCCGGCCTAGAAACATAGCCTTCGGCCTGCTGAGACCCGTAATGTGTCTAAAGTCTTAAAGTGTAAGTTGAATGCCGAAATGTGGGAGATGATATTTATCTGACCGCAATTTCAAGTCAGTTTTTGCCAAATGGATGTGAGTGGTCGTCAAAAGTAGGTCAACCGCAGCGACTAGTGAGATCTATGAGTGCGATTGACCTAATTTTCTTGTCTTTATCGTGGTACCTAGCTTTTATAGAATATGGAATAACTGGGCCCGACAACATAAATATGGACCATTTCATGTTTGATATATAACAAAATGATAGGAAAACACACACATTATCAAACAAAACACAACTAAAACCTTTTATCTCTTAAACAGTCATACAGTGCATAATTGATTTTTGGTGAAATAATGACTTGTGACAGATTTCAGTTCACAGAATTCAAACAATAAACAACAATTTATTACAAAAAACTTGTCGTCAAATTGATATTTGGTGAAATAATGAACTGTGACAGATTTATGTTCACATAATTCAAAACAATAAACAAACTTATTACACAAATTTGTCCTCAAAACATTGAAATAAAATTCAACTTATCTGACATAAATGGTAAAAAAAAAAATATGACCGTGTTTACTCGTCTAAACACTAATACTGAATTGACCCCAAAAACATTACAGTGCCCCGAGCTTACCTCTCTGCTGAAAAGAACATGACCAACCTAGTTTTATGGTACCCGTCGAATATAGCTCTGCTCTGTTCTGTTTTTCTCTGCAGGGCTGTGTCTGATCATAGGCTAACTAAATAGGCTTACTATGAAACATGAGAACAATATCCATGTCGTTCCCAATTTTATTAAAGGACCATCGTGTTTGAGAGAAAAACACTTCAGGAATTTTTAACTTGTTTTTTTTTTACCGTAAAGGACTATTGAAGTTAATCTAAAATATTCTCAAGTAAATTGACTATGATATTCTTAAATTTGCCGGTGATAAATTTCCAGAGATCAGGTAGTAATTATCTATCTTTAAGTGACATTTGTTGTAAGTCTAAACAAAAACATACCCGACGTGCAGAGAAAATTAGAAACAAAATGTCGGCAACATAGACTTTTTGGTACGTGGCATTCCCTGTTTGATATTATTTTTGTTTTTTTAGCCAGATCCAGAAAATATAGGTAGACAAAATCGACTCTACACTGTAAAGTGTAACGTGACGATAAAAATGATTCATAAAATATCATTTTGGTCTGTAGATGCAGTCAGCCGTTATGCACAATAACTGTCAAACGAGTATTAATGATTTGCATCGATATATTTCTGAAGTAAGATTTTGTGTCGGCAGACTGTATGATATATTAATAAATGACCATGCACATTGTCATTTATCAACATTATCGGCTATTCATATGCATCAGAAAAACAGAATGTACCATGAACTGATTTATATCATAACTATGGCTTTAAAATAACAAATGAGGTGTAACAACGATATGATTTAATCTCATTCGACGGCATATTATACCGTATCTCTTGCTGTTTTCTGGCAGATTAAAATAACACGTTTCCATGTTTTACTACGTCGGAATGATGACTATGGGTATACGTATGCTAAATACATTTCCATGTTCTTACATTTAAGGTGTTCGGCCAGTGCGACTACCTATCTGAACTCAAGCTCATCAACTGCTGAAATGCATTTTATTTTGAAGTATCGTCCTGGTCCCACAATCATCCAGCGATTATTTCAAAAGAACGTTTCCTGTATGCATGCTTTTATTTTTATCCAGTCAGCAATCAAACACGTAGTGCAGATGCGCACGCTTAGCATATATTGTCTAATATCACTTTCAAGTGATACAGCGAATGTTTTGCTTTTGTATGTTTCTGTTACTGTCACGGGCATTATCTCTTATAAAATACAAGACTTATTAATGAAATTATTGAATTGTTACATACCATAATCTCCTTTTGTACTTAAGAAATTTATATGTCTGTCAAAATGCTTTTTTGTTCGATTTTATTGATATATGCTTAATACAAGTGGTTTGGACTCGGTAGCGGAAAATAATTATGGTTTACTACTTTACTATTTTTTTTTATCAAACATATATATCGACAATGTTCTTGAAGCTGAGAGAAGAAAAAAACTTATAAACCTTTTGATAATATTGACCAACATGTACTCGAAATAACGCTATATGTGCATGATATACTTGAAGTCTAATAATTCTAAAACCAGTTTACAGTATTGTTATGGACCTTTATTATGTCATTAAATGTCAATAGAGGTAAACTTTGAAAGCAAATATCAGCTAGAATTGTGCACCTTAAACGGACTAGTACAACTACTATTTCGTGGTTACTTTGTACGTAAGTTGAAATGATTCAACTAATACTTAGTCTTGTGAAGTTTGTACTTTTGAATCATTTAATACTTCTTGAAACAACTGGACAGGGCAATTTCAATTCTTTCTGGCATTCCGATGATGTTTTGGATGGAGGGGTGAAGCAAAACATCTTTGTTGCAAAATTGTTTCGGTTAAGAAGTGCTACAAACATACAAATGTTACGGCAGATGTACCGGTGAAAGTTATTCTGCAATTGTGTGGAGATGAATTGTGAACAAATTGAATTTACATGGAAATTATATCTGTACGGCATATCGGACAAATCTTTTGTCTGTAACAGAATTTCATGTTGCGGCGGTTTTAGGAAAACTTTTATTTGTGCATCTCCGGGATGTGAACACAATTGTGGTGGCTAAATAACTTCAAATAAAAGACAGGCTAGACGGAACTATTGCTGTCAGTGGGAATTTTTCGTAGCTATTGTCACAAGTAACGGAGAAAGTCATTTATATACAATTCGATAATTACGTTAGCTGGGATATTGTAACACGTGTCTCGTTCCCTGACTTAGATGAGCATATGCTGCAGGTCACTTACGTATTGAGGGGTGGCATCAGCATTAATAAGTCATTTTTCTGCATGGTTATAATTTTCTCTTAATTTAAAATCTCTAAAACTATATGTGGAATTAAAATACAGCGATGGATATAATAAAAGGACCATACATCATTATAGAGGCCTTCGTCATATGTAGTAAATCAAAATGTATAGAACACTACATACGTTTAAATAGGTTGAAAACACTTAAAAACATCTAAAATCATGTATCAACGACTATTCTATACGCCTTCTTGGCATTCATTAAGTGTTGTTGTCATTTTTGAATTTCTTACATCATTCTATAAACTTGAGATGCTTCAAGAGTTTGTGTACAGAAGAAAAATACCGACCTATGTCACTCTATGGTCTCACCCATCGTCCACAATGCGTGAACCTGGAATGCATCAGGAGTAGTATACCTTTGGTCACATGGCATAGTCACTAGGTCAGTCGCAACACTGAGTAATACTGGTGCGTAATAATTTTGCGTACCATCACTTAATTTCATCTGAAAGAGAGTTATAAATAGAATGCAGATTAAATTCTCTGTAGTTATTAACTGTTCACTTGAAAGTCAAATATGTGTGAAATAACAAAAGCAAAATATACATGTTTCACAAATTGCACGAACGAAACGTTCTAAATTCAAAATGTTACATGTATATTAAGCGGGAATAACAAAATATTTATGAAATGTAATGATATTTTTCGGTACAGTTTAGACCAATCAAAAAGTATCTATTTATAGTAAATATAATAAAACTATTTAGTATATATTATAACATGGGTAATAATAACCAATAAATGCTACTTCAAGAAAAAATCGAAATTTTGTTTACAATCTTTGACAAAAAAAAAATGAGAGTCATAGATTTATATGCAAAAATGCACATATAGCAGGACAGTAAATTCAATCCTGTTAAAGTCAGAGGTTCTATGTTGTTGTCTGATAGTGGGCATCTATGTTCGTGTCGATTCCAAAAGACCTTGCCTGTGATATTAACGGATCGCTCAATTTTTATATATCCTCTGTCAGAAGAGTACTTACTTAATTGGTAAGAATCACTAAAACCGGATGATCTAGACGCCGGGTTTACATTAAACCGTCGTATTATTGTCAGATTACGACGAGGAAAATTGATCTCCAGCCAAACAGGTCTTTTTCAAGTCTTTCTGTTTTCCTTTCCGTGTCAGTTATGGTTATTTTTATAGATAATGCTTCTTAATATTTGTTTAATAACGATGGTCGTAATTAAACATGATACCAGAAACCATTATTGGCAGTCTTTTGTGAATTATGTAAGAGTATTGCTCCGCCTGTTTAAATGTTTTTTGCGTCTTTAAATTCTCCGTGTGTTGCTCTTGTAATATGAGCGATAAAGTGCACTTTTCTTATCTCTTAATTCTTCAGTGTTGTTGTTTTGTTTCTGTGGGTGTGGTTCCTAGGTTTAAGGATCTCTGTTTTCCTAACTGTCACAAAGCATGTGTTTTTGTCGACGAGAGAGTCATAATTTCTGCATAATGGCAACTGTAAGAAGGAAATGGTTTACAGTTTGCGTCAGAGATCAATAGTCTTTAGAAACATTACTACTTCTTTCTAGATATCCAGTCTGTATAATGAATTAGTTTGACGTACTTGGCACGGATTTTTATTAATTGGCCAATTTATTTTCCTTTAATTATAATAATTATGTCTTTATATTCTTAATTTTATCCTGGAGTGTCTATTCAATTCAGGAACGATGATACGTGTTGCCAAATGTCTTTATTATAGAAAATCAACTGATTTCAAAATACAATGTATACAATAATTTTGTTAAATCATAACAATTAACAAATCCTTTTTAATTCTTTTGTGTAAATTTATTGTTATGACAAAATGACAGGTATTGTTTTAATTTTAATTCTGAACTAGAAAAAGACTTTGTTTAAGAAATAATCTATGGCTTGGAGTGCTTTATCGAAATTGAAGCATTTCCCGAAGGTGATGTGCCTGGCGGAATAATTCACGAGGGCGAAGCCCGAGTGATTTATTACGCAGGCACATTACCGACGGGAAATGCTTCAATTTCGATAAAGCACTCCAAGCCATAGATTATTTCGATTCTAAGAAGCCGATTTTTTGAAAACTATCGTAACTTCTACGGACCTTTTTTCAGTTCGGCGGTAATGTGTAAAATAGCATAAATAGTGGCTGTTGGAATTCACTCCCCTATTTGGGCAACCATTCAATATATCAAACATAACTATATTATACAAACTTATTTTAGTTTAATCATTTAATACATAAAATATAAAAAGAAATACCTGGCTGACATTATGCAGAAGACGTCAGATTCAGAACCTAGCAAAGCAGACAATCGATTTAAATGCGTACCGTTAATTTGAACTGTACAACGTTTTAACGTGGAGTAATGACGTCAGTGTGATGACGTAAACGTTTTCATTCATAGTTTTGTCTCCAGGAATCAAAACGTTGTATGACTGTTAATCCTGAATTTCTTGGCCTTTTTAAGGAAAACAAGGTGAGGGTATTCTAAGGCTTACTGACGCAATCAAAAATAATATTTTGGTTCTTAAACAAATCTTTTTTATGCGACTCATGTATTTATACTGATATTATTTCTATTTCTATATTTTATTTTTTGCGCGGGAGTAAACTAGAAAAGTCGGAAGGAGCTACTTCCATGTCCGAAACTCCGCCTTCTTTTCCGAGTGCTTTAATCATATTAATGCACTCGAATTTACTATAGAAATATACCATAGGCATATTAGAATTGATATTATTTTTGTTTTTTTGTATTTACAATGAACGTAAGCAGTTTGAAACTTCATTGTATAGTCATTATTATAAGTATCCAAATGGTATAATACATTTGTATATATAACTCATAATACTTAAAATGTATACAAAAGGCAAAGGAAAAAGTTTTTAATGTTAGTATGAACGCTACGCGTTAATTAGTAAATAAATTAATGTAGGTTCGTGGACAAACCTTAAAATTATAATATTATATATTTTTAGTGACAGTATTTTTTGAAAGTTACGTAAAATCAACATATAAATTACATGTAAAACATTGCTACAATTGCTTTTTTAAAAGCCGTGAAAATATATCAGTGTTTAAAATGTGTTTGTCCAATCGCAGTGGCGCAGTATTGCTGCACTTGCACCTGACCAATTCATTTTAATAAATGCATCAAAATCATCTAGCCGCGTCAAACCAAAGACGTGATAAATTGCAATGACAGCTCCGAGCTTTTGCTTGAACATTAAAATAGCTGTTGTCAGGAAGATAAAGAGAAACTTCCCGTTTATAGGAAAGGTTAAGAACTTCTTACGGAACACCTTGTTAGTTACAAAAACGCTTTCAAGTAGCTAATATTGTCTTCTGTTTATAAACAACGTAAAATAGGGCTTCTTCACCGTGATTAAAAATACGGTTACATATTTTCAAGATGTAAAGAAAGCCAAAATCTCAATAAATTGAAATAACTATATACGAAAAAGGTACCAAATGCAATGTTATTACAAAAATCTATTATCGCCTTGGTACCAATCTATATGTCTAGAGTCTTAATTGTGATATTATCAAATAAGCCGATTAACAGTTTGTGATTTCCGAAACCTTTAGAGTACAATTTGATTATCAAGATGACGTACTAATTGGGTTACCCCGTCTAACAAACAGATAAAGGCAAAATATCTTGCCGGAGCTGCATCACTGTCACAATAAATAATTTGTCCAGTATAACGAAACTACCACGTGACGATTGCTGATAACAAAGTTTAACATGTTCTGTGAATATTAATGTGTTTGTGACAAAGCACATTTTGAAAGTAATAACGAGTTTCCAGGGTTCTTTTAAATCTTTAATACTAATCTAACGATTTGTTTTGCGATAAGGGATTTTTGACAGCATTTACATATTGTGCCAATAGACATAAAGTTCCTAAAAAAACGAGAAGAACTTTTGTGTTGATTCTACTGATCATTATTTAAGGTTGCAACATTTTTAAGCTAGATTTTCATCCGCACAAATCTTCAAATGTTTGAATATTTCTGATTGTGTTGAAAAATAATAAATCTTATATATTTTATTGTTCTAAACAAATATAATATTACAGGCAATGACTTTCACGATAACAAGTTGTAAAGGTAACTAATTTTGATATGTTTAATTTTGAGAAATGCCCGAAGCTAGGGGTAACCCCCTGCTCAATTATTACACTGATCTTTAAATATTGTTCATTGCTTCAGGTAATCGTGTCTCAGATGATAGGTAATATATGCTATTAGTTTTAGTGACCTATCTTTATAATATATGCTTTTAAAGCACAATGAAATGAAACGAAAAGCGTCAGAAAAGTTTAGTGAATAAAATTCTAATCTTGGCCAAGCGCTGTACTTTAAGAGATTACAATGAAACTCGAAAGATTGCTAGAACTCATGTGCCGTGAAGTGTGTCCTGTATAGTGACTTCTTATTATAAAGCTTCTTTATGTACTTGCCTATACAATTTTAAAGTCCCATGATCACTTTCCAATAAGTCATGATATAAAAAGGAGTTTACTGACAGAATAATAAAAAAAACTCTAAAACAATGTCGACATACTATGACTTCCTTGGATACTTTTGTCTGGAAATGTGTTGTCTATAAGTATTTCTCAAATTTGCCAAATCATTGTTAAACAAAAAACTATTTTCTTGAGTGTATTTTCGATACAAAAGCAACATTTGGAATGTTAATGTACAAATAACGGTCGTGGACATGGTCATTGGTTAGTTCAAGCAATATCTTTTGAAAAATACATTGATTTATTAATAACATGTAATTTTGAATCACAAAGCATTTTTTTGCTGCAGTTTTAATTTGGTCAATTTTGCCATTCAGACATTTGTCTCGGTAATGTATAATATATGGAAGACATATGTCATTGAGTAAATTCTTGAACATCCACACAGACCATTTGCCTTAAACACTTCGGTTTTGATAACTGTACATTACTCTCAGACATTTTATTGTTTGTCATGTGAAAACATCCAACAGACAATGACGTAACAGACTGTTTTCTTAATGGTACGATTCTATTATCCAATTTCAAATGTTTCAATCTTTTAAAACTTAATTAAATCATGAAATTAATTTTCGATCGTTTAATTACCCTTTTAAAACATTGTAATTCGTTTTCGAATTTAAGTTGTAGAGGTCGATAGGATTTTAACTGTTGTTCTCTAAGAATCAATTAAATATGTTCAGTTAACGGCCAGTTTGATTTAATTCAATCATTTTGAAGAAAATAAAAGTCAAGAATAAAAATTGTGTAACGTTGCAAATAATTGGAAAATTCAGATTTCCCTACTTTATACGAGTAGTTCAAGCTATTAGATACATGGAAACGAGGTGTAACGGGCATATAATAGAATATATCTATGAACTTGGGATATACAAAGGCATGGTCTATGGAAAAAATCGAGACTGAAAGCTGAGATGAATTTGTTTACACAGACCTGTACATAAAAATGTATTCTAGAAATATTTTTAAATTCCTTTTTTCACCATAAGCATCCCATCTGAACCTGAAATCAACAAAATTACACTAATTACACCAGAAAACTGAATGTATTTCAATCAACGCCTAACAATCAAATTCAGAACTGAAATTAAATATAATGAAATTGAACAATGTTTGTAATTTGATTGGTTTTAACACTATTTTGTTCAATACATTGCATGTACGTTATGTTATATTTATGTATTTTGATTTAATCATCTATCATTTTTGCTCAGCCTTTGGTGGTTGCACATTATAGAGCTTTTTTAGATTAATTTATTACATAGTTCTCACAGTATTTACAATTCTTTAGACGAAAATGAAGAAACAATTGAAGACCTACTGTTATCTGGAGTATTAGATCAGTTTAAAGGGACATACCATATAACTGATCCTTTAAAGGGACATACCATATAACTGATGTCAAACTAAATAACCGCAAAACATAAATGATAGAATCTTTGGAAGTATTATAACATAATAACCTAAAAGTTAAGCTACGCATTCCAGTCATTATCGATAAAATCAGCTGTTTAAAATGTGCTGCAGTAACGTAAACCAATAATCTATGTAGAGTTGTTGTTGTACAATTAATGGGTGGATGCGATTATTTCAGAAGGCTTCTATATTTATCAATTGTGGTAAAATGAGGCATTTTTCGCCATAGATTCTTCTTTGAAATTGTATTTATTTATCGTTTTACGTTCATTGAACACATAATCTATGTTTGGGGAATATAATCTGCTAGATATATAATTTTCAAGAACAACATATATCGTAAAATGCTTCCTTTTACCACAATTAATCAATAAAGAAGCATTCGGTAATAAATCGCATCCACCCATTTATTGTACAACACCTTTACAAAGGTTATTGAATGGTTTACGGCACTGCAACGATTTTAAAACGTTGACTTTATCGATATTAACTGGAATGCAAAGCTTAAAGTTATAATACTTCAGAATGTTCTATTATTTATGTTTTAGAAGTTATTTAGTTTGACATCAGTTTAAGGGTATGTCCCTTTAAACTGATAGTCACAATACGCATTAAAGATGATATTTTCTTCTAACAGACATCGACTATTTACACATTTTGAATTCAGCGGAATCGAGCAAACAGACATTAAATTCATACTTTATTTGTGTTATTTCCTTCCTTCCGTGTTTCTGACTCCGGATGAAATCACACACTTAAAATGCAATTTAGTTCCTGCATGGTTTGTTTAAAATTTGATTATCAAAACCCTGCTTTATACTTTGTAGCTAGAACTCCATATTTCCCCTGTGCAGCAAAGAAGAAATAATTATGATAACAATCAAACTTCAATTCTTACAGTTATGTCCTATTTCTTGTTTTTGCTTATTTATATGTTCAAGAACTCAAAGATTAATCACGGGACCGGCAATCATACTGGAGAATCTACGTTTTGATAAGAAGTATCTAAGATTCGCAAAAGAACGGTTTGATCGATATATTTTTTAACTGGAAAATCGTTTAATATATTCATTTTAGACATTATCGCATGGTGCAGAGGCAGTCCTTTGATCTTTTTGTCCTGTTATACACTGGTAGCAGCTCTGTTTTTAAAACACTATGCCCGTTATATAAGATATCACCAGAAAGTGGGCTTCCCAAATTTAGTTAAAAAGCTCCAAGGTAATGAAAAGGCCAGACTGAATACAAGACGATATTTAAAACAAATAAAAGATGTACCCGTTTCAACTTCAAGACTTTGTGCTAAACCGTTAAAACTTATAAAATGTAAATTTTATAAAAACAAAGTTTCATTTGTCTAAATGAATGGTTTTACTGGAAGGTATTTTGAATATAAAAGCAAATGGAATGTATACGTAACAAAACAACAAATATGCTTTCTGCCACTTCTAATCAAAACCAATTTATGTCTTAAGTCGTTAATAAAATAAATCGGTCTAGTTCGCATAATATACAGTCTTCCAAATTGTAAAACAAGAGCATATAAGTCTTTAAACTTTTCAGAAATTAATAAGAAAACAAAACGACATAATTGCGTATTCTATTAAATTTTTCTTTCATCGTGACCAAACGTTAAAAAACCAATTTGATTTGTAACTTTTCTATTTCACTTGCTGCTAGCCATAGTGTTTTATATTTATTCATCATTTTACGTTCAATTAACACATCAGCTGTGCTGCTTCGAGAATATAATCTGCTAAATATAGGGTATGCCCCTTTAAATGACATATGTTCACTCGCTTTTTAAACGACAAAATAATAAAATATAGAAGTTTTGTAAATGTACTTCTAACGAATACATCCATAAAACACATAGCAAAATATATGGTACCATTACCAATAACCATATAAAATATAAATAAGGAAATAAATGTGCTCTAAATGTACATGTTGTAAAGACGTCAGAACAAATGTATCAGCTCAAATGAATTCAACTTTCAAACTCATTTTCGGGTCAGTCTTTAAATAATGCAGATCACACATTGAATGTACTTTAAATCGTTTAATTTCATATGAAAGAATTTAAGAATTGAGTCACCGAATGTAGTTCATATCCATGTTTCAGGAAATCGTTAGAAATTTGAAACACCTTAGGCAGTGTAATGTAGAAACAAAACATTTCACGACATTTTTACTATCTATAAGGATCAGTTGACCCTGGAATCTTGCTGCCATCCTCTTCCTATTATTTCTATTTGATATATTCATCTGCCTTTTAAAGATTTTTTTCCTTTAGAGTGACCGCAAAATGTTCAATGTAATGTCAACAGGGACGAGAAGAAATATTGTTTGGATTCAC
>JAFMSR010002531.1:0-23163 GCA_022818135.1 Saxidomus purpurata
GCGTTTCAATATTCGATGCCATAGCAACCAGAGTTCTGACGTGGAATATAATTTTTTGAACACTTTTTGTAAAAACTTTATGCAAGGAACATCACTGAGAAGTTTCATCAATATTGGCCCAGTGGTTTCAGAAGAGATGTCGTTTGAAACAAAATGTTGACGGACGACGGCGATCATCCATCCTAAAAGCTCACACTGGCAAAGCTATATGACTAAAAATCACTGTACTGTATTTATTATAGTTGTTGGCAGTTTTTGCCTTTTTGTTGTTGCTCTTTGCTGTTGCTGCAAAACGGAGCTCGACTTCAACACAAAACCGATTCTAATTTTGACTTTTTTGGACTTTCTTGGTTGTATTGAAGAGCAGTTCAGTTTAGTTACAGAGTGTAGTAAAATATACAAATCATGAAAATCAATAAGATTTAAACTATAATTGACCAATTACTTTTAAATCTAAGGCGCCCTTGTTCATTGACGTGATTGATAGGAAACAAGAGCTGTCCATCACAAGTGACTAATGCCCCGAAGGAGGTGTCTCACATTCTGTGCCCTCTCCATGTGTTCAACAATTATGCCGTAATTTTAAAATCCTTCCATGCATGAAAGAGTTGCCATGCATACATGTACACTATTCCATTACTTTTAAACTCTAGAAATAGTGACCTTGACCTTTTAGAAAGGGACTTGGTCTGCACGCGACACGTCGGCTTGATGTGTTGAACATTTATGCGAAGTTATATTTTAAAATCAATCAATGCATGGCAAAGTAACAGTCCGTACACGAATGTGTGCATACATACAGGATTCCATTACCTTTAAACTCTAAGAGTGACATTGACCCTTGAGGTAAGGACGTTAGTCCTGCACGCGACACGTCGTTTTGATGTGCTCAACATTGCGCCGTCATTTCAAAATCCTTCAATGCACGACAAGTTACAGTCCGGACAGAATGTGTGCATATATTACACTGGGTTAATTAAAAAATACAACAATATTCCATAATGGGTAATAATGGTAAGAGACCCTTTCCTACACTTCGTTTCCAAAATTAAGATAATAATAGTTTCTTCATTTATAAATTAAACATTATTCCCTTGTGGGAAACTATTTACTTTTTGTAAAAACATAATCATTTTATTATAACGTATTCATTGGTTCCATATTATTATTATTATTGTCATTATTTCCACTTTGCAGTGATTTAAACAAATCAAGTGATAACTATTTATAAACACATATTTGTACATATTATGAGATAAACATGATTATTTGTCAAAATTATATATAAGAGATATACAGTTATTTAGATAAATAAAACACATATTTGTACATATATGAACATGCTCAAATACAAAATTACCTTAACATGTCAAAAAATCACATCCTACAAACTAATGGTTATTGCACATTAGCAGCAATGTAAATATTTGAAGATATTACAACAATATCCTCCAGTTAACAAACTTAACAAAATGTGATAAGTAGGTTATTCAGAGTGAATTTTTATGTGGTTCGAACAAATGCAAGACACACACTTAAAGATAATTTCAAACTGGATCGAAACCGAAATTCGAGTCTTGGTAATAGTGTCAGTAAAGACTGCTTGGTTTGACAATAGTACACAATTGACAAAGAACAGTAAAAAGCGACAAATAGTTAAATAGCTTTGCATGAACTATTCGCGATTCATAAATATATAAGAAGTAATTTGTGCATGACAAGTTACTATGAAGATCTGCTATGGACACAGTGAAGATATGGTATTATTTGTATACAAATAGAAATGTCAGTATATCGTTCATAAAGGAACATACTGTTCGTATTAGAGAACTTGTTTGTTATTGCGTCAGTTTAAATGTCATAGCAGTATTAATAGACATACTATTTCGTACAAATCACTCACCGTCCAGTGACTTAAAATATTTAAAGATTTCCAGGGATATGTTTGATTCAGTTTTCTTAATTTGACTAACCAATTGGATTTCAAATTATTGTACAATTTGTATTTAATATGTTCACTGGAACGCAAACGTTTGGCAGGCATAGATAATTAAACTTTGAACAGCAACATGCTTTATCGATAATTCAAATACATTTACACTGATGTTTGTCCAGTTGTATAATGTATTCATTATTCCTTGTACATCAGTTTTGTCTTTAAAGTAGGAATCATGTGGGAAAAGCTCGATCTTTTCACAAAACTTCTTGTTTTCATATTTTCTATAGAAAAACTCATGTTTGCCGAAAACGTTAAATTCTCAGCATGGATAAAAACTGATTCGGACTTTCCTCAGAATGTTTTTGTTTTCGAAACAATTTTGGGACAATGTCTTGAAGACTGCATCAAGGCATGCAAAGCAAAGAAGATGTGTGGATATATCAATTTCAATGTAAGAGAGAAATCTTGTTATCTTGTTGGTATTACCAACACATTTAGCTCAATAGATGCTAGTGACTTTAATCCAGATGACAATATAGAGAAAAAAGCAGGTTACATCTTTGGAAGGAAAGTTGATTGGAATATGGTAAGTTACTGATAAAATGTTTTGTAACATTTCCGTATCGAACTATATAAGAATATTGTTAATACAAATGAAAAAGTTCGTCAAATTTGTCAGTTTGTTTTAAAACTACGTTAACGAGATATCCTCGCCTCTTAAGACAGATGGCTTGAGTTAGATGAAAGGAAGAAATTAAGAAATATACGAGCTGTCTTGAACTTGCTAACTCTCTTATAAATCAAATACAAGTAACTCAAGTGAATATACGATATAAATGATATGTGTATGTACAATATGCAAAACTGGCAACCATCCCTTCCGTCCATTCATCGTGAATACTTTACTGGTATGAATCATTCGTCTTTCTCATTGGATATTGAAGTGCTAGATTTTGATAAGTAGCGTGGCTTACTTCAACTCCCTGTTGTTTTTTATATGGCATCTTTATCATAGGTTCCTTGGATTTTTATTACGTCGTGTCTTTCAAGGGAAATGCCTGATAAACATTGTTGTCTGCATCCATCATTTATTAAAAATGCATTAGTCGTACACATAAACAAACTGTTACTCTTGACGGTGGTTTGGTTGGACAATAATGGCCTATCTGTCTGGCAGGCAGGAAAGTGACGCATATAAGTTGGGGTAAGTTGTTTTGCAACCGAGCAAACCTATAAATTTACTTTTTCTAATGTCACACATGCTTAAACTTCTATCGTTTGTTTTATGAATGCTTTTTGTACTTTTACATTTAAATTTATGACCTTAGTAGAAAGGAACCTCCTACATGCTATATGCCCAACCAGGGAATATAATATTTGGACTCCAGTGTTTATTATATGACTTAGTCTATTGTTTATTATATGACTAGATATTTACAGGAATCACAAGAACACTTACTTCTGTGGAAACATCTTTAATATATGGTTTTACAATTTTTTTTATTTTTTTTATTTTCGGCAAACATTCTGCGAAATTAATTTTGGACAAATCAAAAAGAAAAACCGATTTAGCTTTGTTAATTCTCAACCCATCTAAGCTTTTGTGAAATAAACGAAGACAAACCGACAACGGATAGATCGGCATATCTTGTCATTCTCGATGGGTCAAAATAAACAAATTACTGGACAAACTTACTTGGACAGAAACGGATTAAAACAGCAGTACATATAACTCTTCATTCTTTGAGCCAAAAGCACATTTTAAACTTTCTTTATAAAAGATGGTCGGCGCAATTTTAGGCATTTGAAAGCGATTGATAACTATGTTTTATAGGAAAGAGTCATGTGAAGCAGTCAGAAGGCGCCAACATGTTACAGTGTGAGAAAAGTGCCTATCCTGACGGGGACACGAACAAAAGGCCCTTTACATACAGGGGTGTAAGGGCGTACACTTTCCCGACTGAGTTAACCCGGCGCTTACACTTTTCCCGAATCGCGATTAAGTCCGTACCCCCCCCCCCCCCCCCCCCCCCCCCCAGTCGCATCAACAAAAAAAAAAATTTAACCTTTTTTTTTAATAAAAAAAATATTAAAAAAAAAATCCCCTTTTTTCCCCCCGAAAAAAAAATATTACCCCCCCCCCAATATTAAAATTTTTTTTTTTGTTAAAAAAAAAAAAAAAAAAAAAAAATGTGCATTAATGAACTATTTAATTATTGAAATTATAAAAAGAGTATTTTATTGACAATTTTCTGTCGGTATTATCCAATTAAAAGATGCCTTACAGAGTAAATTTCTCAGTTCAAAAGCAATGTTACATTCCACTTGTATTTTCATTGGTAGTTGAAAAGGTACCAACTTCCGGTCAAAAGCGAGCTTAATACGGCTGCGCCGAAAAGTCAGTTAATTTATATCCCTGTGACATATTATTGAATACATAATGGAGACGTATTTGTCGTCCGTGATTAGAACAAGACGCGCAGACAAACGGAAATCAAATGAGGTAAGGTAAATTATCAAGAAGTAAGGTATTATTCTTGAAAACTTGCTACCTGTCTTTCAAAGCATTATGATATCTTTGACACATTGATTAACCATTATAACTGAGAATGGATTATCTATTAGTAAACACATAAAGACGAACGTAATGCTGGGTGGGTGCAAGAGGGTCATATGTGTCCTAAATGATTTTTTTATTAAATTCAGGAGAAGTACGAAGTCTGTAATGAGTGCGAATCCAGTGGTGTTTGTAGAAGAGAAGACCAGCCAGAAGACAAATACTCGGTTTGTCAAAACTCAGGTAAAACTTACTGTACTTTCTATATGAATAACAAACGCTCATTGAAGTGGGTCTGTGTCCAAATTAATAAATGACATGCAGTGCCATGCGGTTTCTGTGCATTTTCTATAAAAGCTACTGGTTGAATCGAGACATAGAATAAATTAATCATGGCTTTGGAAGTAAAATGATCAGATATGTGTTATTCAGATTTTGTTGCAATTAAATATGTACATACAGCGGGTTAAATTCCATCAATGTTTAATGAAATTTATTCGTGAGTGCTAAACAAAATACCCGTAGTTTATTCACTATGAACATTGTATTTATGCATTTATGTACTATTTCGAAACAAATCTTTGAAATAAAATATTTGTAAAGATTGATTTTCGTTTCATGTATGTGTATTTTAACTGATATTTTGCTATCTCAGTAATAAAAGTTTTATGTTTTAGCTTTAACATCTGAATGCGTTGGGAAAGACCATTATTGAGGAGGAAAATGTTACTTTAGACTGAATGTATTTTATACCATAACAAGTTTTGGCACACAACTTAAGCCCTCTTTAACAATTGAACTATTAATCAAGGGGGTAGGTGTATTGTGAGTGCAAACTTGGTTACAGTGAGAAAATTTAGAGCAAACTTTAGAAAATGGCGGATGACATGATTTTTTAGCGAGGTCAAGCGCATTCTTACAAGGGAAAGGCGTTTCCCTTACGCTATGACATTATATGAATATTCCGTTAGGCAAGGGTTATATGTAACATTCACTTGGTCTTTGTTTCCCCCCGCAATGATTCGCAGTTTTGAAGTTATTGAAGGTTGAATCTGGTCACGACAGGTGGAAGCTTTCATAAATAGAAACTGAAAGTGTCCCGGCCATTTTTCAAAATTTTCATCCAAATCGATAGATGTTGAGGCCAGTACGGAAGCCCAATAGTGCCACTTTGTTTTTTAATTGATTTTTTCAACATAACTAAGTTGAAATTCAAGCCCCCCCCATTAAGTCAAAAGTTGAATATTCAAGATACTAAGTTGAATTTCAGATATCAGTTGAATATTATACTAAGTTGAATATTCAATACTAAGTTGAATATTCAAGATACTAAGTTGAAAATTCAACTTACTAAGTTGAATATTCAGATATAAGTTGAATTTCAAGATACTAAGTTGAAAATTCAACTTACTAGTTGAAAATTCCAGAAAATCAATTGTTAACTTAGAGAACCACCAAGCAATATTCATCTGTTGAATTTCAACTTAGTAACTTGAATATTCAACTTACTAAGTTAAACTTGAACTTGCAACTTGAATCTCAATATGAAAAGCAATGCTAATTGAAGTGTGTCTTGAATTCCAACTATAAGTTGAATATTAAACTATAGCTTGAATTTTGAAGTTGAATTTTCAATTAATACTAAGGAGTATCTTGAATATTCAACTTACTATCTTGAATTTTCAACTAGTAGTTGAATTTTCAATCCTTAAATTCCTTCTATCTTGAATTTTCAACTGTTTGAAACAACAACACTTTCGGTATTCAAACCCCCCCCCCCTTTTATATCCAATATCTACCTTTAACACTTTTGACAATTATACTTTACCTTTTCAAACTTGTTAAGCGCGCTTCACTTAGTATACGACTTGTTTCAGGTTGCCGACGTTCCCTGTTAATTTTATTTTAGATCTAGATTCTAAGTTTTAGATATCTAAAAGAAATGACAACATCTATCGATTTGGGTGAACATTTTGAAAAACGGCCGAGGCACTTTCGGTTTCTATTCGTGAAAGCTTCCACCTGACCAGATTCAACCTCCAAT
Source organism: Saxidomus purpurata (assembly GCA_022818135.1). Classification (NCBI taxonomy): domain Eukaryota; kingdom Metazoa; phylum Mollusca; class Bivalvia; order Venerida; family Veneridae; genus Saxidomus; species Saxidomus purpurata. The sequence continues at coordinate 6,541 of JAFMSR010002531.1, forward strand.
GACTTCAAAACTGCGAATCATTGCGATTGGAAACAAAGAACCGAGTGAAGGTTAAATATAACCCTTGACTAACGGCATATTCATATAATTTCCTAGCGTAAAGAAAACTCCTTTCCCTTGTATGAATGCGCTTGACCTCGCCATTTTCTAAAGCTTGCTCTAAATTTTCTCACTTAAACAAAGTTTGCACTCACTATACACCTAGTACCCTGTTAATGGTACCTTTTAAAGAGATCATAATATAATAAAACATCAAATACAAAATTTTTATTTAAGGAAAAGTTGTACATTTGCATCTTTTAAAATAAGCATGTGTTCGCACCACTAATAATAGACACTCTGGCCGGATTTAGCAGTCCCCTCTAAAACAGTTACAGCTACTTAATAAATTTTGTTTAGATGATCAGATAAGAGGATGACTGTCGTATAACAATTGATTATGTTCGTCAAGAATTTAGCCTTTATTTCTATGATGTAATCAAAGGTTGTGGACCGCCAGAAGACAAGCAGTTTGCTTTAGTTCGTGGAAATATGTTTTCAATTGGTAACACAATAAAATATGAGTGTAAGGAAGGTTTTACGGCTATGACACCGGGAACTGAAAAGGCAAAATGTGAGAAATCCGGGAACTGGAGCTCATCTTCACTTAAATGTATTCCTGGTGAGTGAAAAAAAATCAATACTCTGGTTTTAAAACATTAACTATTCTAATTTCTCGAACTTAAAGAAGTATGTTTGTGTTTACGACGGTAGCGAAACGTGTCGTCTCGTGTGCAAAAAATGATAAAAAGTACATCGTTAATGGCGGCGCCCAGTACGTTTATTTTGTCGAAAGGCAAATTTCGTTTTTTCTTAAGTCAGTCTTCTTTGAATTATATATAAAGATAGATACCCAAAAGAAAGCCCTACTTTTTGCTCTTTGTGTACATGTATATATGTCCGTTCAATTTCGTCTGGTTTGCTATTGATGCCCCGCCGACTGATCGAAAGCGAGATTTTAATGCAATTACTTAGCTACCATAAACAACTATGAATGCAGAAGAAATTGAAATGCAATTTTTAGTAAATTCGTATGATCGTCAATAACTATTCTTCACGAATATTACCAGGACATGGTTAAAAAACTAACTGATTCTCATTCCAAATACAATTTGGTATATAAATGAAAAATTTAATTACATCGTCGCTAAATGCATAATTATTCAACTGATACAAAAGTGTTATAAAAGTTATGAAATCAAACGCATTGAGACCGGATCGCACCTGAAGATAGTGGGTAAGAGGGGTAGTGGTAGGGGTGGTGTCATCATGACAGACACGTCTATCACGAGGTGATATTGTATATTCAATGTATATTGTCAATTATTGTTCACGTCATATCACTGAAATAACGTAAGACTGTCTTCAACGCGATTGTTACTCGTATTCTTCACACGGTACATGTAAATGGAATTGAATTACATGTTACATTAACATTTATAAGTAAAGCAAAAACATGTTTCATAATATAGAATAAATAGATAGAATCATTTGAATTTATATTACAAATTGACGATGATTCAAATAATCTTTACACTTGGAATGGGTTAAAGTTGATCTAATCGTTTTATTACATTGTACCTATCTATTATCTGGATATTGCCTGCGGGTAAAGTCATTCCCTGTCTCTGTTTCACGGACACGCGTTCCTTGCATACTATAATATTGTATAATAGATCGGTCTGTACCCTCGGAAGCTTTTAAAAGAACATTTTACCGTATATAACATTTTTAATAAGAAGTCTTTTTTACAAAACAAGTTGATTAAATTATATACAGCCGCGGCAGAATTAGTTTAAGTGTTTTCGTTTACCAGTATAATGTATAAATTTGATTTCCAGCACGTCGCATGTATGTATGTATGTATGTATGTATGTATGTATGTATGTATGTATGTATGTATTTTAGAGTTTAATCGTTGGTACCGGATAATCCATATGACCAACGCCCCAAGAAGAGTTTAGTTCTTTTAGTTTTCGGGGTATAGTGCAAGATACAGAACGCGTCCCGTTCCAGAGACAGCCCCTAGTTCTTTAACATGCCCGATATACAGCACCGATACATCGGACTTCGGTTTGGATCTCATCCGGAAGACCTTTAGCTATGTTAATAGAGGAGCGGGGGTTGAACCTGCGATTCCTGGATTACCAGTCCAGAGCGTTAACCACTAGACCACTGATCCGCTCCAACATGTAGCAGAGTGTCACAACCAAGGCTTATACACACCTCTGATTTACTATACATGTTTATATAGGGGCGCTCTAATTAACTCGTGGTGAAATTTAAACTAATGCAGTTATTTTATAATCATAAATAATAAAATGTAACATTTCCCCCTTTTAATGACATTCTTCTTGAAAAAAAATGGTATTTGATTATTATTTTACATTAAGCTCATTTTAAACGTTTTGAAAAAATAATCTGCTCGTTGTTGGGAATGCCCCTTTAATATCAGCACTCATGGATTTTATTGGGGTTAAATGAATACGTTTGGTGGTACGAAAACCTTAACCAAGACTCCAAGTCGATTAAGATGGCCATAATTAGTCAGAGAAAATGCTTGACAGAGTTACTTACTCGTGCGTGTATATGTGACTCATGGTGGATAAGAAGTATTCAAAGTGTTAAAGCATGAATAAGTGGGTTGTTACGAAACGTAAGTCGAAAAGGGGCCATTATTCTGACAAAGTCCTTGACAGAGTTATGTACTCTTGTCTGTTGATGGGGGTAATAATCTTCGAAGCAATATCGGCAATATTTCCTCAAAGATCCGCTAATTTTTGATATATGGCTGACAACCATTTAGGACCAACATTTACCCTAGAGGCGTGTTTTCAATCAAGCTTGGTGAAGGTACATCTGACATAATTGCATTTCTATTTCTTCTGTATAACAGTTATTTATGATAGCTAGGTAACTGCAACATGAATTCTTCTTAAGATGGAAAGCTTCACAAAACACAAGCGACGCAATATAGACACTAAGAGTTGTTTGTATTAGAAACATTCCTAGAATATAATATATTAATGTCAACTGGTCCGGATGTGTTTATAAAGAGTACAAGCTTTATCCTTTGCATGCACAGGAAGACAGAACGTTGTCAGAGTGAAAGCTGTTCTGTAACGAATATCGTGTTTTTTTCTGTACTTCCTATCATATTCCCTGACTCTGTACGACCTATCATTTTTCTCTTTTTAACGGAAATGCCTCTATATAGACACCGATTTTATTCGTCGTAGTTTTCTTTTGCAGAAAAACAAAACAAAACCTCTGTTTCGCTAATGGACAGACGCTGTTGGACAAGAAAATGGTTAAAATGTATATTTTCTGTACCTCCTATTCGTCGGCAGAGCATCAATAGCAAACCAGACAAAATTGAACGGGCATGCATACATGCATACATGTACATGTAAAAGAGCAAAAAGTGGGGCTTTCTTTGGGGCATCCATCTTTAAATATAATTCAACGATAGATGACTTAGTATACGCAAAAAACGAAGTTTGCCCGGCGGCAAAGTAACCGTACTGGGCTAACGCTGTACTTTTAATCATTTTTTACACACAACAAGTTCCTCTTCCGTGTTTATGCAGTGCTTTTATTTTCTTTACGTCATGTGAACATTTCAACTTTTAGATTATAAAAAACATGTGTTTATTTTTAACACGATGTCTTAGAATAAGAATATGAGCAGGGGTTAGCATGATTTGTCAAACACGTATATTTTGTTGTTTGTTGATAGCATCTTACCAGGCTGTTTCGATGGCACAAAGTGAACTTTGTTTGAGTTCGTATTTGAAAAATTGCTCATATTTCGTAGCTGATTCTACACTTCTTTTATAGATATTATTTATTTTTCATTCAGCTGAAGCAGCATCTACCTGTTTCCTGGGTCATTGTTATCTTCTGAACCGCACAAAGAACACTTGGCACGATGCAGAAGTAATACTATTAATTTACTTTCTTCTTTCCCTTTTTATATATTTTACCCAGTGAACAAATAAAAATATATAGGATTGGTCTACTAGACTATCATTGAATCACCACAAATAGCTTTTCTTATTCCTTTGCAATTTTGTACATAATCCTATACACTAATCAAAGCCGAAATACATGAAAAGGCAGGAAGAAATTGATGAGAACAATACTTTCGGGCATAATTTATAGTCGATTTTTGAACAAAATCTGAAACTTGCCTTCTACAGTAACTGTATTTAACTCTTCATATTAATTTAATGGTAAACATCCATATGAAATCTAAGGGGCTGCACACAAACAAATTCATATCGATATTTCTGTTGTCTGCTTTATGCAGCCACTGTGTATTATCTATTTCATGTGGTTATAGAGACTGTGTGAGAATCTTGGTGGATACCTCATCGTTATCAAAAACGAAACGGAATGGAACTTCGTAAGAACTAATCTTTTTCCAGGAAATGGTTTGTGTTTAAATCACCTTTATTTTTCAGTAGAAGTCTTTCTGGCTTTGGTTTTATATGTTTCAAAATTGGACCAATTTTACAATTATCGTTTACAGACACATTGATTTAATCTATGTGTATAATAAAAGGTTGTGAGGGAAAATCTGTTTCTGAGCAACTGATTTAAATGAATTAGACATGTGCATCCTACAGCAGTTAAGTAAGACCAATGTATTACCGTTTGCCTTTTTTTGTCGTCGCCATAGCAACAAAATAATGATACTGACACAAACAGAACATAACTGTGTTCTTTGCTCTTTTCAACCCTATTATACTATTCTATACGTCACTATTGAATGGCAAAGGAGTTATTGCAGGATTTGGAAGACATTCGGGCAACCAGATGGGCAGCCGCATAAATGTTAGCTGGGCAAAACTTAGAGGACCGAAAAATAAGAATTTCATTTTGATGTATTGACATAAAATTGCTTCAGTCAGTAAAAGGATGTGGACAGCAACGGAATATCTTATTTTGCAAACAAATTATGAAGATGACGTTAATTGTTTTGAAAGTACCATGTATACGAGTAATCTTATACAAATAGTACCTTGTTAATGTGATTATTTATAAACATCTCTTAGACTAGAATAAAAATTGTCTTTAGTATTTTTAATACGAATGTATGTGTTGGAGAAAAAATGTTGCTCGGTAAAGATTTACATGTATTACGTTTTTTGAAGCTTGGAAATAGGAAGTTTCCAGTAATTTTAAAAAGACTTAACTCACATTGTATTCTTTTTTACATAACAAAATCTGCCATGTGATAATCGTATTTGCAGAAACTGACAAATCAATTTGGCTTGGCGCCAACGACATTGACACAGAAGGTAACTTCAGTTGGTTAGATGGAACAGCTGTCTCCAACGGGTATCAGAACTGGGGGGAAGATCAACCGAACAATAACACTCATCAACGTTGTATGTCGTATAAACCTTATCATATGACCAATGGCCACACACGTGGTACAATAGCAAATGCAGTAGTACACGCTGGAGTGCTTGCGAATTTCATTGAAAAAAGAAGTTTCATTTATTTCTGTTCACTCATAATTCACCTCTCTAAGTTGGTAGGGCACACTATTTACATGTACACCAAATATACACAACTATCATCTGAAAGGAAGAAGTGTAGATAATCTTTATGTTTTATCATTTTATTCTCTCTCTACCTTATTCTATATAAAATAAATTTAATTTAGTTCTTGCTTATACGCAGTATTTATTCGCCGTAGACATGTTAACGTGTTACGCTTTATCTAATAGTTTTTATCAAATTTGATCAAATACCAAAAGGTCGCTTTTCATTACAATATGTGTAAACCGTTTACATTGATTTTTACAAGTAATTTACTTTATATTGACCTTGCGTGCGTGCCATGTGTGCTGAACACGCGTGTGTAGAATTTAGAATTTTGTAGAGTTTTATTGCATCAGTACAGCAATGCCTTGTAATTAAGTTAACAATCCAAGCTGGGCTGTAACAGCATAAACTGGCTCCATAAAGAAAAATTATTTTTAAATTTTTCATAGATGTACATTTCGGTCTTAGAGATCTAATTTAAACAAAGTCACAGCTATAATCCTCACAATTCGCTGAGACTTTTGCAGAGACCTCAATGTTGCCTCAAACATTAAAAATCGACTGGGGGAGTAACCTTCTGTGCTGAGGTTTAAAAAACACAAAAACTGTCTAACACTTTATACTCATCAACCTTTTAAATGTCGCAGTTTCTGCGGAAGGTTTCATATAACCTAATGAAATAATCAAACATGTCTTGCTCTCCATGATGGTTATGAATGCAAAGTTTTATAAAATTACTTTTCAATTTGATGTAGTTAGTGTCAAAAGGTTGGCTGATTCAAAATGCAATAGTCATGAAAATAACACAGAACGTTTATTGAGGCAAAACTATAAGATGCCTTGGCCAACGAGAACAATTTTAATATCATGTCTTGCAAAAATCACTACAAAACATGAATAAGATGAAACGTTATGAATAAAAGAACGGTTCATTTACCTAAAAGTATTCATGATTATATTTTAACTAGAAGAAAAGTTTCAAAACAATAGGGACATATCGTTTACCTGGGTCCTATTCGCTGCAGAAGACAGGAAAGTAGGTCAAAAGGTCATGAACAAGGTAGCCGAGGACAATTTTGAAATTTTGCTTGCAAAACTGCAACACAGTTTGATTTCCATTAATATAGCTTCAAAAAGAAAAACACTTGACTAAAAATGTCAAGATAAACATTTGACCTGATGACCCAATACTTTAACCAGGAGTGCCTAGAGTCTACCAAGAGAAACATTCTGACCAATTTTCATGATGACTGGGTGCAAAATGTGGCTGTAAGAGTGTTCACATGGGTTTTTCGATGATTTGACCTATTGGCCTAGTTTTCTACTCCACGTACATTTAACTTAGTTTAGATCCATCAAGTCAAACATTTTGCAACATTCAGGATAATTGAGTGCAAAAAGGTTACAAAAATAGTGTTTCTGAAAAACTGTTTAAGATATTTACTTAATTCAAACTTAACTACAAAGGGAATTGTGAGAATATAAAAAAGACAGTAATAACAATTTCCTGCTACAATTTGTTTTTGTTTACACACCTATGTCGGGATATTCTAAAGTTCCTCAAAATCCAAAAAATATATTTTTATTGAATTTCATTTTTATACGCACATCAACTCACATTTCTTATAGGCATACTTTAGGCAAAAGATGTCAACAACCTTGTTATTAATTTATCATGACAACTGATTTAACAAAAATTTAAAAAGATTTTTAGTAAAGTGGGTGGAGTAATAGTAAGGAATTCACATTTAATCAGGTGACGACAAAAATAAAACAACCCCTAACTTTTCATCCTTAAGTATGACATATGACATAAGAAAAGATAGAAAATTGATAGCTATTCTGAAAAACGTACTACAGACAGAAGAAAATACGATCCACGAATTCCAACTCATTCCGAATTCAGCACTTCGCTTTGGTGGTTAAATATAAAGATTAATATTGCGAAATAGTTGAATTATCGACCATCATTATTTTACAAGAAGCTCACTGACAATATGTTAGTTTCTATAATAAAACGGGACAAATTTTCACCAGTAACCACCCTTAATTGTCAATTGACTAATATTGTTAACTCATTTTCGTTTTGGGTCTAAATGACGGTTTTACGAACATATAAGATCGGTTCTTTTGTGTGATAAAATAGTTCTCATTAACTTTCAGAAATAAATACATACTAATTGTAAATATCATTTTTCGATGATTTTCTCGTTTCATTATTTAGACATCTGTTTGTCTGGAGCCATATCTGTAATTTGGTTTGCAGTATTTAAATACTGTTAGCAAATACGGCACTGAGATTGTCAGTCAGGTCGTTTGAGTACCATAATCATGCTTGTTAACACTTTCTTATATGGTGTAGTCCTTTCTTTTTTTAAAATGTTGCAATTTTGATAAATATTGTTTCTAAGAAGCAATCATTTCTGATGACATTATAAACATAACTTTTACTATCACGAAAGAAGTCTCTCCCTGGTGAACATGTTCATTTGTTGAATTTAGTTGGTTGATCTACATTCTTTTGTACAGGTTATTGAGCCAACTTATACTGTTGAACATGTTAATTCCATACACTCAGTAAACTCCGTATATAACGACTCCGGATATAGCGAAATTCCGGATATAAGGAACACATTCACTTGGTCCGTTTTTTTCTTCTTCAGTTTTTTGGAAAATTCTATCTGGATATAAAATAATCCGGATATAAGGAATATATTTAGGTGGTCCCAAGGAATTCGTTATAAACGGAGTTTACTGTATGTTGGACATGGTGGACGTAAACAGGTTCAGCAAATTATATTTGAGACAGTAGAATAAGATATATGTATCACTCTTCATAAATGGAATTCCTTATTACCTGCTGTAGCTAGGATTAATGTTTACAACAGATTACTGTAAATTCCGTAAATAACGACTCCGTATATATCGAAAATCCGGATATGAACAAGACATTTTCTTTGACCGATATTTTTCCTTCTGTATTCAATATGAAAAAACTTTATGGATATAACATACTCCGGATATCAGGAAAATATTCAAATGGTCCCAAGGAGTTCGTTATAAGCGGAGTGTATTGTTTTTTGTTTAATGTTTAACTAGAATACTAGTATTGAAATGCACCTTTATGGTAGTTATGCTCTGAAACTACCAATGAATTACCAGTAAATTAATAATATGTTTTGTTGTGTAACTTTTTTATAACTTTTTAAGTAATAAACCATTTGGTCAAAGTAACTATCAATTTAATTATATTTGGCAGAGCCAGTTGATAAATCATTTATTGTGTAAGTATTTTCTAACATCAGTAAGTCGTTTTCCACTAGTGTTTACATTACACTGAAAGCTTCTGCACAAACTTTTAATACCTCGCACACAGGGCTGAGCACATTTGCCGTTTGGCACACCATCGCGATGTTTCGCAAGTATAAGAATATACCAAGCTGAGAAAAGTTTGCAAGATTTTTTGTTTTTGTACTTCTGTTTCTGTTCTAACTATCTTTTGAATTTGAGAATAAATTAATCCTTTTAGATGTTTGTTGCAATAAATAATCGTGCAAAGCTTGACTTCGGATTTTATTTTACCAGTATATGATAAATCATGGTGAAAATCAGCGGGAAGTCTGATCGAGTTTTCGTCACTTATTCCCTACAGATGCGACATGTATCGTAAAATAGTTTAACCAAAATATTCAGTTTCAATGCTGTAAAAAATATCAAGCTGCTTATGCGAAGGAATATTTAAAAAGATAAAAAAAAAAAAAAAAAAAAAAAAAAAAAAAAAAAAAAAAAAAAAAAAAAAAAAAAAAAAAAAAAAAAAAAAAAAAAAAAAAAAAAAAAAAAAAAAAAAAAAAAAAAAAAAAAAAAAAAAAAAAAAAAAAAAAAAAAAAAAAAAAAAAAAAAAAAAAAAAAAAAAAAAAAAAAAAAAAAAAAAAAAAAAAAAAAAAAAAAAAAAAAAAAAAAAAAAAAAAAAAAAAAAAAAAAAAAAAAAAAAAACACCCCCCCCCCCCCCCCCAAAAAAAAAAAAAAAAAAAAAAAAAAAAAAAAAAAAAAAAAAAAAAAAAAAAAAATAAATAATATATTTTAAATAGAACGCAACACTATAGACGGGTGCGGTTGGAAAAATCCACGATGTACACTAATTGTAAGTTACAGATTTCACAATTTAAGAGCACCTCTACTTGAGCAGAAATGATGTTTTCTACAAACATAGAGTAAATATATAAAAGCGGTATGACCATTTTGGTTAAAGATTATACAATTTTGACACAGTAACTATATCTACAGGTCTACAGATTCGCACGATTTGATACATACATTGTACCAGTAACGGTAATTAAATCCAAATATAATATTTACGTATAAGTGGTAAGGTCACGGAGCTGGAATCACTAAACCTCTCACAGATGTAGAATCAAGGTTCGAGCCTCGCTGCAAACCATGTCAGAAAGATCAAATGTTATTTCATGGAAGATGGAGGTCTTGTCATCGTCATGATGAAGTAAGCATTAAACAAGTACTTAAACCCAATATTTTTTATAAGTCAACCACGTGGTGACAAAGATTGACAGCTAAAGACTCGGTAATAGATGTTAGGATCATATTTCGTATGTCTCTCTTCATGTACGCTGAAAGTTCTTTTATAGTTAGATACATGTAATAAGCTGAAACACATTGTTGATACAGGACTAACCTCATACGAAACTTATTTCCACAAAGATAAAATTTTATTCATCATGAAGATTTGTGAAAACTTGTTCAGATATTGACTATTAAGTCTCAGCTGGACACGCGGTTAAGCTAGATCTGATAGGAAGCAGTGCCCATAGAATGCAATATTCTGCTCGTTGTCTGTACATATACTTTTTATGACATTAGTATAGTAATTGATTGTAGATTTGTTGGGTTAAAAGAAAAACAAGGTGTGGTTACAATTAAACGCATACTGTAGTTTTCACCAAAGGGGTCTGAAACAGTGTCTACCAGCCTGTGATATTACTTAACTTTACTTTATAAATGCAAGGGAAACAACCGCCACACGCATACGTATTACTGTCACATCTTTTATTAATTGTTACCTGCAAAAGAACCGTTATACAACGCTCAAATATGCCTGATTTTGTCCATTTGATAATAAACTTTACAATAGTGGATACTTCTCTAAGTGGAACGATAATACAAAGGTTTATTTTATTTCTCAGAAGTCGTGCGATTTTTCCGCGGGCCTGGAGAGAAGTCGTAGAACAAAAATAAATAGGGTTTTGCGGGAGCATTCGCCAAATTGCAAAACTTCTGTAGGATCCTGGAATAGTGTTAATGCACATTAATAAAATTAAAGTTATATGACGGATGGCATGCAGTATATCGCCGCTATCGTCTCAAAAAATTTCACATTGGGGTGTTCTATCTCTATTTCTCTATAATGCCATGATGTATCACGTGACAAAAACAAAACTATGGATTGGATAGCTAATATTTTGTTTGGTTTTGTGTACACAGGTAAGTGAACGATAAGGACAGAGGTACGAGAAAAACAACGTCATATATTTTTCGCCGGTGTTGTGTACGTATTTATTTCGCCAACCAAATTTAACAAACTATTACGTATTCAGTAGAGAACTCCTTTAACTTCTATCAGTGTCAACAACAATCAAATTCATTGAATTAATATCCCCTACCAAATGCAGCAAATATCTTGAAAATAACAACATGGAAAGTGTATTTGTTTTAAATTTCACCACCCCAAATGGGACCTCGCCTCCGAGGGAATAATTTGTTTCTTCAAGTCACAGTCAGAAAGAGTTTAATTGTTGTAAGTTAAATTAAATCAGTACTACTAGTTTTAGACAATAAGAATTCTTAAGTTTCTTTACAGAATACTCATATAAGAAAAGCACAACATCTACTTAAGGACCTCATTTCTGTAGAAAATACAAAGTTGGTTATTGGTGCACGTTACATAACGGTTCTTTTGCATGTTACAATAATAAGAAACGATGTAGCATTTATACGTTGCCTATTACAGTTGTTTCCCTTGTTTTTAGATGTAAAGTAGACAATGTTACAGATAGACAATGTTATAGACCAATGCAATAATTCACGAAACTGAAGTTTTATTTCACGTTCAACAAGAGCTTAATTTTAGCAAGATGTCGCTTCAAATTGTAAATAGTGCTTCTGGTTTAAAATGGAAATTTTACTTAGGGTAATTATTCTCCATTAAATCTAAAGATGGTTTTTTCTCAGTATTATAATATTACCCTTTCTAAGAAAGAACAAATAATGTTGTTATATCAAATTGACAGGCAATAAAACGATACGGTTAAAAATAAATAGTTTCAATGTCATTAATAGCTTGTAATGTTGACAAGAGGGCCTATCATTGCCCTATATCGATCACCTTAGTACAAGTGCACTTGCCTGGTAGATGTGGTCAATTTTGACCCCAGAGGCATTATTTGAACATAGTAGGTGGAAGACCACTAGATAATGTTACATACTTGTTGTTTTAGAAAAGACTGTTTTAAAGTTTTTCTATACCATACGACCCCCTGAGCAGGATTAAATTTTGACCCTGGGAGCATAATTTGAAAACACTTTAAAGACCTCCACTAGACGCTGTTACACACTAAATATCTAGACTCTAAACCTTGTGGTTTTGGAGCAGAAGATTATAAAGGTTTTCCTATATACCAAAAACAAGTGACCCCCTGGCGTTTCATATTCGATGCCATAGCAACCAGAGTTCTGCATGGAATATAATTCTTTGAACACTTTTGTAAAACTTTATGCAAGGAACATCACTGAGAAGTTTCAGGTTTCAGAAGAGATGTCGTTTGAAACAAAATGTTGACGGACGACGGCGATCATCCATCCTAAAAGCTCACACTGGCAAAGCCAGGTGAGCAAAAAGTAATGTGATGTATTTATTATAGTTGTCGGCAGTATTTTGCTTTTTTGTTGTTGTTCTTTGTTGTTTGCCTGCAAAACGGAGCTCGACTTCAACACCAATACCGATTCTGATTTTGATTTTTTTGGGACTTTCTTGGTTGTAATGAAGAGCAGTTCAGTTCAGGCCCACAGAGTGTGTTACATACAAATCATGAAAATAACAAAAAAGAGATCAGACTATAATTAACCAATTAATTATAAATCTAAGGCTCAAACATTCAGTGACGTGATTGATAAGAAACAAGAGCTGTCCATCACAAGTGACAAATGCCCCCGAAAGAGGTGTCTCACATTCTGTGCCCTCTCCATGTGTTCAACAATTGTGCCATGCAATTTTAAAATCCTTCCATGCATGAAAGAGTTACCATGCATACGTGCACACTATTCCATTACTTTTAAACTCTAGAAATATGTGACCTTGACCTTTTAGAAAGGGACGTTGGTCATGCACGCGACACGTCGGCTTGATAAGTTGAACATTTGTTCGAAGTTATATTTTAAAATCAATCAATGCATGGCAAAGTTACAGTCCGGACACGAATGTGTGCATATATACAGGATTCCATTACTTTTAAACTCTAAGAGTGACCTTGACCTTTGAGGTAAGGGTGTGGGTCTGGCATGCGACACATCGTTTTGATGTGGTGCAACTTTGTGCGAAATTCAGTTATTTTAAAATCATCAATGCATGACAAAGTAACAGTCCGTACACGAATGGGTGCTATATACAGGTTCCATTACCTTCAAACTCTAAGGGCTGACCCTTGAGGTAGGAGTTGTCCTGCACGTGACACGTCGTTTTGATGTGCTCAACATTTGTGCCAAGTCATTTCAAAATCCTTCAATGCACGACAAAGTTACAGTCCGGACAAGAATGTGTGCATATATTACACTGGATTCCATGACCTTCAAACTCTAAGAGTGACATTGACCCTTGAGGTAAGGACGTTAGTCCTGCACGTGACACGTCGTTTTGATGTGCTCAACATTTGTGCCAAGTCATTTCAAAACCATTCAATGCACGACAAAGTTACAGTCCGGACAAGAATGTGTGCATATATTACACTGTATTCAATTACCTTCAAACTCTAAGTGTGACTTTGACCTTTTGACGTAGGGACGTGGGTCATACACGCAACATTGTCTTGATGTGCTAAACATTTGTCCCCAAGTTATTTTAAAACCCTTCAATGCATGATAAGTTACGCCCGGACACGAACAAATGTGGGCGGACGCACGACGGACGGTGCGTTTTATTTTAATATGCCACCCTTCTGGGGCATAATTAGTTTGTACAATACACAGTGTGAGGAACACAACCACAATGAAGAAAATTGAATTGAAAAGAAAAAGGCTATTTGAAAAGAAAAGGCTAAGCAAAATAAAAGGGTAACACTGAAAGGGAAACACACTTAAAAGCGGAACCTGTAAGGAGAGATGGTCATTCTTAGGTATATTTAATAAGATATACAGTTTTAGAATTGAATAAAAATAATAAAGGTGTGAAGTATAGTTATTGTATCAGCAACAACTACAATGATAATAATAATAAAAAATCAATAACAAAAACATATATTCATTTGAATATCTTTATCATTTATATCAAATTATATGAATACATAGTTTTAATTATTATCAAAACAATACACACAGGCATGATAATAAACGTTTTTAAAGTGAAATAAATTTAAATCTGCTGGCTCTTTTGTTCTCTAAACTACCTGAAAGAAACATATTTTAGGACGAAGACTGCATCCTGCAGTTAACAAACTTAACAAAATGTGATAAGTACGTTATTCAGAGTGAAGTTTGATGTGGTTCGAACAAATGAAAGACACTCACTTTCAAAACTCGATCGAAAGCGAAATTCAAGTCTTGATAATAGTGTCAGTTAATTGACAAAGAACAGTGAATAGCGTCAATTAGTTACTTAAATGTATATAGCTTTGCAGGAACTATTTGCGATTGATAAATATATAAGAAATAATTTGTAAATGGCAAGTTACTATGAATATCTGCTATGGACACAGTGAAGATATGGTATTACATTGTATTCTTATACAAATGAACTCCTCAGTATATCGGTCATAAAGGAACATACTGTTCGTATAAGAGAACTTGTTTGTTTTTGCGTCAAAAAAGATTTCCAGGGATATGTTTGATTCAATTTTCTTAATTTATCGAACCTAGTCGATTTCAAATTATTTTACAATTTGTATTTAATATGATCACTGGAACGCAAACGTTTGGCAGGCATCGATAGTTAAACTTTAAACAGCAATTATTCAAATACATTTACACTGACGTTTGTCCAGTTGTATAATGTATTCATTATTCTCTGTACATCAGTTTTGTCTTTAAAGTAGGAATCATGTGGGAAAAGCTTTTCACAATATTTCTTGTCTTCATATTTTCTATAGAAAAACTCATGTTTGCCGAAAAAGTTAAATTCTCAGCATGGATAAAGACTGATTCGGATTTTCCTCAGAATGTTTTTGTTTTCGAAACAATATTGGGACAAGGACTTGAAGACTGCATCAAAGCATGCAAAGCAAAGAAAGTGTGTGAATATATCAATTTCAATGTAAGAGAGAAGTCTTGTTATCTTGTTGGTATTACCAGCACTCTTAGCTCAGCAGATGTTAGTGACTTTAATCCAGATGACAATATAGAGAAAAAAGCAGGTTACATCTTTGGAAGGAAAGTTGATTGGAATATGGTAGGTAACTGACGAAATGTTTTGTAACGCTTCCGTATCGAAACTATATAATATTGTCAATACAAATGAACTAGTTTGTTAAATTTGTCAGTTTGTTTTAAAACTAGGTTAACGATATATCCTCGCCTCTTAAGAGAGACGGCTTGAGTTAGATGAAAGGAAGAAATTAAGAAATATACGAGCTGTCTTGAACTTTCTTATTCTCTTAAAAGCTAAATACAAGTGACTCGAGTGAATATACGATATAAATGATATGTGTATAAAATATACAATATGCAAAATCGGCAACCATTCCTACCATCCATTCACCGTATACACTATACAGGTATGGATCATTTGCCTTTATCATTGAATATTAAAGTGCAAGCTTTTGATTAGTTACGTGGCTTAGTCCAAATCCCTGTTGTATTCTCATTTGACTTTTTGTTATGTCATGTCTTTCAATGCAAAGCCGCTGTCTGGTAAACATTGATTTCTGCATCCATCACTAATTAAAAAATGAATTAGCTGTACACATACGTCAATTACACGGCTGTGTTTTGAGATCACTATAAAGAAGCTCTCATCGGTGGTTTGGTTGAACAATAATGGACATTCAGTCTGATAGGCTGAAAAG
Source organism: Saxidomus purpurata (assembly GCA_022818135.1). Classification (NCBI taxonomy): domain Eukaryota; kingdom Metazoa; phylum Mollusca; class Bivalvia; order Venerida; family Veneridae; genus Saxidomus; species Saxidomus purpurata. The sequence goes on from JAFMSR010002531.1 coordinate 22,422, forward strand.
TGACGCATATAAGTTTGAGTAATTTGTTTTGCAACCGAGCAAACCTGTAAAACAAACTTTTTCTAATGTCACACATGCTGAAACTTGCTCTTTTTCTGAATGTTCTTGGTAGTTTTACATTTAACTTTATCACTTCAGTGGTGAGGGACTTCTTACATGCTATATGACCAACCAGGGAATCTAATGTTCGGTCATATGTCAAACACTGATCTCCAGTGTTTATTATATGACTAGATATTTAGATGAATCACAAGCACACACTTACTTCTGTGGAAACATAATACTTATTAGATGGTTTATACAATTTTTTTTTTTATTTTCGGCAGACATTTTGCGAAATAAATTTTGGACAAATCAATGAAAGAAACTGATTTACCTTTGTAAAATTTCAACCAAAGTTATTGAAAAATATACGAAGACCAACGGACAACGGATAGATCAGCATATCTTGCCATTCTCGATGGGTCAAAATAAACAAATTATTAGACAAACTTACTTGCATAGAAATGGATTAAAACAGCAGCACGTAGAAATCTTCATTCTTTGAAAATCTCATTTTAAACAATTTTGAGTATATGAAAGCGATTGGTAGCTAGACTTTATAATAAAAAATCGTGTGAAGCAGTTAGAAGGCGCCAAACAGGGTGAGAGAAAGTGTGTATCCTGACCGGGACGAGAACCTAAGGCCCTTCTTATATAGGGATACAAGGGCGTTTGCTCTTCCGACTGAGCTAACCGGGCG
>JAFMSR010002532.1:0-23230 GCA_022818135.1 Saxidomus purpurata
TCTCAAAATACTCAAGAGCCTTTCTTGGATCTCTCATAATCTTAGGAACATTTCTGTCTCTTTGGCTTCCCCCTTCGTTAACACTTGCTCGTAACTGGTGTAGAACTTTTTCAGTTCCCACTGCTCCCGGCCATAGACTTACAAAAGCAACGTTGTGTTTTTTCAGCTCAACTGCACAGTCAGCTGCCATGCGGTCACATGCCTCCTTCCCAATACCATAGGCAACATTAAACAAGTACCGGAGACCTCCAGAAGATGATATATTTACAATCAACCCCTTCTTACGTGGCACCATCATTCTGGAAGCGTACACCGCACATATATAATGATTTCGTAGGCCTACTATGTTGACCTCGTCCCACACTGACGGAGGTTGTTCCCAATACTTTTTATCCATATGGCTGGCAAGCACACTAACTGCCGAGTACGCATTGTTCACTAAAATATCCAGCTGACTTTCATTTTCTCGTTTGACCTGTTCAAATAGACGTTCGATATCACTGTCCTTAGAGTGGTCACATTGTACCGGAATACAGGTTCCGCCACGTGCCTCTATTTCTTGCACAGTATCGCGTAGAGAGCCACCCACACTGGATTCTTTCGGCGGATCAAGTGTCCGTCCAGTAATGTAAACTTTCGCACCTTTCTCCGCAAGCTGAACAGCTATTCCTTTTCCTATACCCCTTGTAGCCCCTGTAACAATACAAACTTTCCCTGCAAGCGGCGCAGTCGGCATCTTACAACTGAAAAAAGCAACCAATGTATATGAATGATACATATATTACTGGCATCAGTTCTAAGTAGGGTACTGTAATGATCCGGTTTATGAATTAGAAATATTAAACATGAAGAATTCAAGCAAACTCGCAAACAACTATAAGCCGTATCGCGCTCTGTTTTGCGAAAACCATACTCGCTGAACGTCTGAAATGTTTTGAAAATTCACAGTTTATGTTATTAAGAAGGTGTACGTGGCTTTAAAATCTGAAGAGTAATGTATTTTTTGAAAATAAGAAAATCAAAAGAGCATGTTATTATATCTCGAGGTCATTCTCAGGAGAAAAAAATCATATTAAAAACAATTCGTACAAACGTTGCATCCCCAACTATTTTAACCATCGTGTATTGGAAAACCGATGTGCGTTTTCACAAAGAGTAAAGAAGGATATTATCAAATAACTCGTCAAAACTTTCTTTCTGTTTAACATACAAAATTTGTCATTATCACAAATACTAGTTTAATTTCTCTGCCATTTCATGACTACTTTTTTGTCAATGTAAAATATCAAATCAATGGTCCTTTTAACGTTTAAAATCTATCACCTTCCGTTTTTACGGACATTGAATTATAGTGGAAACTCGAAACAATGCAAGTTTAAATGCAAATATTGCATTTCAATTCAAATTTTTACCTTTTTGCTAATATAACAAAATAAATGTCACTATTACAATGTCTCGATATTTCATTTTACTTTTTGGATAAATAAAAATAATTATGTTTAATGTTTATCTTTGCAGTCCTTTATAACTTTAACTCAACTAACCTGTTAAGTTTAAATAAGAACTTACCGTTTCGGCAGTACTCGGCATTTTACGTAAGACACATTCTTTTAACGCCGATACTAATAGTTTGTCGCTAGTATGTTTTTTAGTAAATTCGTCTGATCAACGTAAATACATATTCTTCACGAATTTTACCAGGGCATGTTTATAAAACTAACTGATTCGCATCCAAAATAAAATTTTATAAAAGAAAAATTTAATAACATTGTCGCTTAATGCATAATTATTGAACTGATACAAAAGTGTTGTAATAGTTATGAAATCAAACAAAACCTTGTGACCAGATCGCAACTGGGGCAAGAGGGGTAGGGGTGGTGTCATCAGGACGAGACATGTCTGTCACCAGGTGATATTACTTGTTCAAATGTATACTGTAAATTATTGTTCACGTCATATCACTGAAATAATGTAAGACTGTTTTTCAACGCGATTGTTACTCTTATTCTTCATACGGTACATGTAAATGGAATTGAATTACATATTATATTAGCATGTATTAGTAAAGCAAATACATGTTTCATAATATAGGATAAATAGATATTATCATTTAAATTTATATTACAAATTGACAACAATTCAAGTAATCTTTACATTTGAATGGGGATAAAGTGGATCAGTTTTATGACCCTTAATCGTTTTATTACCTATCTATTATCTGGATATTGCCTGCGGGTAGAGTTATTTCCTGTCTCTGTTTCACATACACACGTTTCTTGCATACTATTGTATTGTTTAATATATCGGTCAGTACCCTCTGAAGCTTTTAAAACATTTTACCGTATACACAATTTTAATAAGAAGTATTTTTTTTAAAACAAGTTGATTAAATTATATACAGCCGCGGCAGTCGAAGTGTTTTCGTTTTCCAGTTAAATGTATAAATTTAATAAGATTCCAGCATGTCGAATGTATGTATTCATTGTAAAGTGTTGTGGTTAGTACCGGATAGTTCATATGACCAACGCCCCCAGAAGAGTTTTAGTTGTTTTAGTTTCGCGTGATAGTGCAAGGTACCGAACGCGTCCCGTTCAAGAGACAACGCCTAATTATTTAAGCACCAATACACCTCGATCTTAGGTCTCATCCGGAAGACTATTAGTTATGTTAAGAGGAGCGGGGGTCGAACCCGCGATCTAGCTTCAATACCCTTGTTCACTTGAAACAACCGCTAACTGCCCATTAATTGACCAGAGAGAAATTTGCCTAGAGGGTCATAAATAAACATTGAGTATCAAGATCTTAATCACCAGTTCCAGATGGATTTTTCATTGGATTTTGTATATCAAGAGTTGATTTCTGCAGGACTTAAATTTATTGAATTAGCAGTTAAATCTATGATTTCTGTGTTTATTTAGATGCAAATTGTAAGAAAAACAACAATACATGTATAATATTATGCTATTCTAAAATGTTTTGATATTAATTAGATCTGTTACTATATAATATTTAAAACAGAAGACAATATAATTCGTAACAACTAAATATATGGAACAACTTGTTTTTATGTAAAGCGTTCTGCCAAGGAAGCTATACTCTGTTAACATTGGCCCGATTGATAAATCAATCGATCCAAAAATGGAATGAGCAAAAAGATGCATACACGTGTATTAAGCTACATGCCTATGGCGCCCAGTTTACTAAAAAAATTATAATGCCTACGTTCATATTGATAGACGTACTGTACGACCCATTTGAATCCAAATAAGGATAGCAATCAGATGCTTCATGTTTATATTAAGCATAATTGCAGTATCTAATGACCCACTACCGAAACTTGCAAACTGTGTTAAAACAGACTTAATTTTGAAGAGTAGATATAGTTACTATCTACTCACATTCTCGCTGCATTCTTGAAAAATACAATGGAAACTGAAGAGTCTTTTATATTGCACTTAGACTGAAACCGGTGCATGGTTAGAAGAGGTAAATAAGATAATTTGCAAGTTTTGATAGAAGATAACTATCTGTGAGTTGGTACTTCACCATTTATTAAAAGTCTTTAGACAGAGTTCCAGTTATATTAAACAATAGTGCTTATATAATCTTCCCCAATTAAGAACAATCGTGTTATGTACTTAAATTGTCATTCTCGTACATCCAGAGCGTTCATTACATAATTTCCTTAATTAGTTTGTCTGAAAGGTTGGCAAACCACTGATGCATGAGGATGTTAAATTGTATACATGTACTCAGCTGGTTCTCTCATTCCACTTCAAATTTGGTAAGATTTGGTAAAGAATAACTTAATGAATAAGTGAACTATTAAAATTTACAAGTGATGCTAATTTGTGGTTCAGTGTGCACTTTAAAATAATGACATTGTAATTAATGACAAACAAGAGGGCATTCACGGCCCTATATCGCTCGCCTGAGTACCATTGCTAATCACGTCAAGGTTACTAAGTCGAACACCACGCAAACATGCAGATATTAACTCATACATTGCTGTGTATCCAAGTTTCTAAATAATGACTAAATTTTAAATGAACAGTGGTTTAACTAATTCTTTATTGTACCTTCCTATGACATTTTCATTTATTTCATAACATTAGCCTGTAGTAGTGTTGCCATGATTTTGTTGACTGACTTACTTAAGGATTGAATACACTCCGGAACAATTTTTTTTTAATCTTAACTCGAATAAAACAGGTTATTGTACAGTGGAATAAAGAATTATTCCTTAGTTTAGTTTATACTAATTTATTTTAGCTCCATTGTGAAGAAAGCTTGTAGCTTATCGAAACACTCTCGAGTCCACTTCCTGGAAAAACCAGTATTGGTGTCATATGAGGAAGAACGGTCGTTATTCCTTGGCAATTTGTTTCAGAAAACATCATTAAATTTTAGCCCTAACACGATAAAACCTGTATCAACATAAAATATTAGGCAGCAGTGAATTGGTAAAGAAGATGAGCAACCTTTTTATAGTATTATTCTGAAAATTTGAATAATGCAATCCTGATAACTCTGAACGGTTAAGCCCAGAGAACTCCGCCTCATATCCCATAGTTTCAATTTGGTCCCAAGTTACATTGTAAACGTTTCTTTCAGTATTCCGTCAGCTCCATGTCCCCAAGCATCTGCGCAGCCCTAGATTACATTGCCGACATGAAAATCCCCGAATGGTGATGAGTTAAGCTATCAACAGTGTATCTGATTATACGACTTTGTTAATATCCCTGCAACCCCATACAATTAGCCCCCTGTCTCACTATCAACACAGCCTCAGGTTGCTTTGCCCCTACATGTGTCCCCGCTGAGAAGGTGTTTGTTTTCACGGGCTTTGTTGATACTACTGTTGAGGATACACCTCAGGAAGTGGTGTTACCTGCAGGGTCAATCTTGATACAACGGAATATGGAGCTTAGTTCACGGACCTGCGGCAAAACCTGGGGACACGTCGTGAATAGGCTTCAGGGATACTAGGGAATAAAAGGCTAATTTCACGTGGCTGCGGGTAACAAGGATAACAGGATAACCAGGGTGCGTGTCCGGGTAAGCTTGGGGATAATGGGCTCATTTCACCGGGTTACTAAACACGGATTTACCAGGACGCACACGGATACTAGGCAGGGGCACGAGATTAATTTGCAACCAGTTAAACTTGGGGAAACGGGACTCAGTTCTCCGGGCTGAGGGAAAACTACAAAGGGTCACGGGCTAAACAGAGACTGTGTGGATATTAAGTGCCACGGTGCCAACTTCACTGAGCTGCATGGCTAAACAAGGATGAGGGGCTTACTTCCTGTCTGTGTCTAGACTGTATCTTTGTCATTCATTGGGTATTTTGAGATTCCTAATTGCAACATTTAATGAATTTTCTGTTAGGACTTAAAACTTAATTACATACGGTGTGCTATTCTGTTTATGCTTGGTACATTTGTAAAGGGCTTGAGTCCTAAAATTTGCAATAAGATTTTTTTTCTTTGATAATTATCTACTGCTATTTCTGGCAAAATTCGTTGTCACATTTATTCTTTTTTTTATCTCAATTCATTCTTTGATTTGAAATTAATTGTTTTCAGGATCTCATTTTATAATAAAAAATCAACAGCCGTACAATAATACGTACAATAAGAATATACAAGTACATGTATTATGATGTTTTGTCTTCTGAAGTTATATTTTTAAAGATTAAAATAATTCTATTTATATTGATCATTTCAGTTTGAGTAAAAATAAATTCTCTGAGATTTCAATTCACAGGCTCCACTGCAGTAAAATATTTTTTTCTAACAATGATGCCAAGATTATACATTGTACCTAGATATAATTTCATAACTTCATTAACTGAAGAAAATGGTTTTTGGTTGCATAATTAAGTACATGTACATTGTACTTGAAATTTCTTATAACTGACACAAGATTCCTTACAGCACCAATTTTTATCAATCAGTTATAATCACTGTTTATTCACACAAAACTTACATCTGTTAAAAAAATATTGAAACAATTTAGAAGTTTCGATTCATATATTTCAGGAAAATACAGAAAGGACAAATAACCCCATAGTTTATTTTCTCAGTATCATTTGATCTTAGATAATAAAATTAGATATGGAACATTAGCACTGACCACAAGCTGTTTCTCTCTGCCAGGTGATTATTGCTTGACGATTCCCAGAATTTGAAATCCGCTTTTCACCAGTCCTTACATTTTTGGCAGCAAAGGGAGTTAATTGAGTAAGAAATAGTAAATGTAAGGACTGAATGCCAGTCTACCGCGATCCCTTGACAACCAGTCCAGAGCGTTAACCACTAGGCCACTGAACCGCTCAAACATGTAGCAGAGTGTCACAACCAAGGCCAATACACACCTCTGATATACTATACATGTTTATAATTAACCAGTGATGAAAATTAAACTAATGAAGTTATTTTATAATCATAAAGGCATAATCACATATAACATTTCCCCTTTTTAATGATGTTTTCCTTTTTTCTGAGACTCCATTAATTTAGTCTGTTTTAAATTTAAAACCACAACAGTTACTGTCATTGCATTATAGTAAAACGCGCAAAATGAACCTCTTATATTGAAAAGAAAAGCATAGCGCATACGCTATTACAACTATTTACGTTCCCAAACGGAACAGAATAAAACATGGGTGATATCATTTAGATAAAAAAGAAAAAATGAAAAAAAGTTCGTTTTTAGTTTTTCTCAAACGTATATTTATACTTTAATTTTCCAACTTTCACGCTCGAACACTTCCGAATGATCGATCCGTCTGCTAAGTTATAGTGTTTTATGGCCGGACATTACGTAACATTTATAATGACCCGTAATAAAATGCTTAAAGCTGTATATTGGGTTTTGTTTTATGCTTTATATATACCGATTCAAAAGAAATAAATCTGTCAATGAAACGAATGTATTTTACTAAATTCTATAACTATGCAATGATAATTTATATAACTTTTCATCATATTTCATACAAGTTTAGAGAGCGAAGACCCGTACGTTTTATTAATAATAATATTATCATTTACACAATTTTAAAGTTTGTAAAATGTAAAATATCATTATTTATGTTTTTTTCTTCTCTTTTTCAATTACTTGGACAGAGATGTACTTTATACATATACATGTCTAACTTGAAATAGTGGTTTTCACTGCGCCAATTGATTTCATTTGATAGGAAGGTGAAAATGTCATTTTATGAAGTAGTGTAGAAAGGGAATGTCTTGAAGATCTACGTTTGTTTTCACAATACAGATGCAGTAAAAACCAGGTAGTCTAAATTCGCGTATGTTTTGTCTTTCAAAGCTTTCCGAAGAAATTCATTTGTTCTTGAATTTTGTTTTCTCTTTTAACAGTGTAACTTTTAGTGTGAAAAAATGAACATAAGCAAATCTTGATATGTGTGCAGACTTTTAAACAGGAAATTACCCAAACTTAGTAAAAGATGACATAAAAAGTTGACAAGTTATAAAGCACATCGTGTCTTTCCCATGCCCCGATAGAAATTGATTTGCAATGCACGCATGTTCTTGAATTTCGTGTTCATCATTCAATATTTTATAAGCTATTTGTTGACATGAACAAACGGAATATCGCGCGTGCGAAGACATCAGTCGGCAATTTAAGTTTTCAAATGAACACATTTTAGATTCATTCCAATATGTCAAGAACAACGAGTGTAACAGCTTTTTGAGTTCCTTGATCTGTTGCTATTGTCAACATTCATTAATACTATCACTGGATTCGTATTTTCGTCGTACCTCATTTTACATTAAATATGATCAAATTCATTAAATTTTATAAAAAACGTTTTTAGTGATATTGTGCTCTCTACTTGAAACAATTTTATTCAAATTATTTTTTTGAAAAGAGTCTTCCATCGTTCAGGTATAATTATAATGGTAAAAGGAAAAAACGCAACTTCCCTTTTAACAATTCAACTTTCACATCTCCCTTAGGCGATAGATCATCTAGGTTTAAAAAAACGATATATTGATTTATCCCGTTTGGCAGGCGCAGTTACACGTGACTGGTTTTATGGCCCCATAAATCATACACGCTCGCAAGGTAACTCTGGAGACACCGTGATGACACATGATATTTGACTTAATTCCCTTGATTTTTGTGAAATCGGTCGTGGTTATATATGTTGGCCATGTTTATTGCCTTACGAAAACTGTATTCCTGAACCCATAATTAGTGCGCCATCTAACAATTAAACACTTTTAAAAAGCAATTAAACAAATTATTTCTTGGTCCTGCACCCAATATCTCGTGGGGTGCACGTCGCGGCGCAGGCACTGGACCAACGGCGAGGGGTGTGGCCCCAAACAGGGAACCGAAGAAGACCTCCGGTGATTGTCAAACCCCAAAAGGACGCTGAATTGAATCTGGTTTTTGGCTCTCGATCCATATGGCGAGGACAGCGACAGAACCCTCCCCCCCCTGCCTCCCTGTGAACGCAAGTATGCAACACACGCCAGAGCGATATACAGGATCCCCGTGCAGCTTTAAACTTCTCCCTGATTCACTGTAGATGTTCAGGGAAGCAGGGGGCGGGCTATACTGGGACATATGGCACAGCCGGCGCCAAGGATAAACAATTTTAATCAACTCAACTTGGCTTGGTCAATATGGACGCAAGGGCCATGGACCGTCCCAGGTAAAAGGTGTATAATTCTTGGCAGTGGCCAGAGTTACCGTAAGTCTAGCCTCCGAGTCTGGAGTTACGGAAGTTCCGTATCTCTAGCAAAACCCTTCTTTTCAAAGGTTCTGTCTACTTTAGATCTATTTATGATAATAAATGGCTGATAAGTTGACGATGTATAAACAATCGATTCCATCTACAGGTTTCAGATAAGCATCAATGTTTACAGATTTCGAAACCAGACATTTTTTATTTAATGTTTACTATGCAACATTGCAGGCATAATTTTGAAACATTATACATACATGCATTACATTATTAAGGTGACATAGGTAGATCTAGGTTGGTATAGGATAAAGCTAAGTAAAGTGATTTACAAAACGAAGCGCTGATTTATATAAATACTAAAATAAGCATATTCTACTTACAGATAATGGAATATTCCTTACACAATTTAGTCAATACACGTCCTATTTATTGACCTTATATCAAATGCTGGTTCGATTGGAAAAATATCGCCAACTCTAGTGTGTATGATCAGCAAGACAAACATTGATGCTTATCCGTACCCTTATCCTTTTGTACTATACCGAATTAGGTAGTATGTACTTTAATGCAAGCGTATTTTGTCGTGTTGAGATCACGGATGTATAGATATACACCTTATAAGACAGAATGCGTTATCCTAAGTTAGTAGGCAAACGAAGTCGTCCAATACAGTTTCCAAGATGGCAGCCTCCATGAAAGTCATTGACAGGAGATTCAAAGCATCTATTTTCAGAACAATACGTCAGTACCAAAGCCGATTTGTCTCCACCAGTAAAGCACTGGTAAGTGCGAAACACATACATTTGAATAGGTCCTTCATCATTTTTCAGGTTGTTTAGTATCACAGTTATCTCGTACCAAATTAAGTGTGAGACTTTCGCACTGCACCCAATTCGTACCCAGGGGCAAGTTTATATTTCGCCCGCTCTAATTTTGCATATAAATGAACCATTAGTTTTAAAAGAAAATCTTAATCCCAGTGTTAAATGATATGCCTAATCCATGCCATAACCAACTAAATAACTGTACCACAAAGGCAGTGGCTAGAGTTACGGTACCGTAACTCTAGCCTCCGAGTCTAGAGTTACGGAAGTTCCGTATCTCTAGCAAAACCCTATGAGGAAAGGCTAGAGTTATGGAAGTTTATAAAGGTATGTATATTGATTTGATATATGCATGATAATGTGCTGTTGACTTAAATATTTTACCACTATTCGTGAATAAACTGAACTGTTGTATATACCACAATTTCACAGGCGCCATTTTGGTTATACTTAATATGTTGCTGATATCGGAACTATCATTGTCATGCTGTATACTCATGCACATAGTTACGTGTTCTGTTTACAAACAACGTTAATAAAACAATAGTAAGATAAAGAAAAGAAGAATATTAGAATACTAAGAGCACCAAAAAAATGAACTTAATATTTATGTTTGAATTTACAGTTGTACTTTCGATCACAATTAAAATCTTTCTTTTTTTTGTAACGATTTGAATGCCTTCTCATGGTGTGGTTTAGATGTAGTCAGACAATTAAATACAAAACAACATATGTCAACAACACATTTTACTTAAATTCCATCATGCTTTGCACAAAATGTGATATAATTGTCCAACTACAATGGAACGCTCAAGTAAGGACGAAAATAACAACGATATTTCCGCCAATGTATTCTGTATTACCAAAATGGCGGCTACGAAGTCGCTGCATTTGCCGACAGATCGGTTTATTCACTATTACTGGTGAAATATTTAAGTTTACAATACATAACCATGCATTCGTAAAGCAACATACATATGCCTTTATAGACCTCCGTAACTGTAGCCAATCCTCATAGGATTTTCTAGAGATACGGAATTTCCGTAACCCTAGACTCGGAGGCTAGAGTTACGGTACCGTAACTCTAGCCACTGCCTACCACAAAACTAGTTAAGCACTAAAGCAGGCTGGTAACATAGCCAGATCGGGCGTGGAAGCCCAATCAAGCTTTTATTGCACGATCGGGCTTAATTTTATAAATAAGAATTATTTTTGTAAACATTTGGTGAAGTATTTTATAGATAATTTCTAAAGTCGTAGAATATGTGTCTTGCAACATTATACATGTATTATAATTATGTTATGAGGTAACATCACCAGACTATAACTAGGCCAAACAAAACAAACAAACAGTGTTTAGGGCAACGGTCCCAAAAATTCTAGGTAGGGAAGGGAAAGATTAAAATTTTGTTTCAATTTTTTTTTTTTTTTTGGAAAAAAACTCTGGGGGGGGTGGAGGGTTTCGCGAGGTAGTGTTAGATTGCCCGAAACACAGATTTTTTTGGCCGCCAATAGCCACTTCTTGTGCCAGAATTCTAGTATTTAAAGCCACAGCTGACAAAAATCAAAATATAAAGTAGCAGCATTTAGAGTTTTGGAAGCCAGAACTAGTACTTTTAATGTAAAATAAACTAAGTTTTTTTGATAAAAAGTAGATGTTTATAGTAACGGAACACCAGCTGAAGAAATGTAGGACTTTCAAAGCAATTCATTAAAATTCTTGAAACATTTATATAATTTTTAGTTTCTTTTCATAAATTGAAGCCCGATCAGGCAATGTTACTAGCCTGTTAAGGACTGTTTTATGACAGGAATACTCTATAACTGGTTATGACTAGTCTTACTATTTCAACTTCAAAGGCAAACCGATTTTACAGGCTGATATTTTGTAGGTGTTCGCCTTCTAAACATAAACCAACTTTGCTACAGCCATTTATTGTAAAACCTTGTTAACAGGTCATATTTTCCAAAAGATTTTCACAAAACTATAACTGAAAATAGTCCAGTTAAGCCAATAGAAAAATTGATCACAGTGTTTCCGGCCATTGACTGGTGTGCAACATTTTAAGAGGTGTTTAGGCAAGCAAACTATAAAGATATAACATGCATTAAATAAGTAATCATAGCGACATTGACCATGGTCCTCGACATTGACCATGGTCCTATATATTCACCCCAATAGCAATCAAAAACTACATCTAGATATAAGTTACCTGCATACCAAGTTTCATGGCAGTACCTCATTCCAACCTTGAGTTATTGGCTGGAAACTGTTTTTTCTTTTTTAGTAATGGCGACCTTGACTCCAGGGACCCCTAATGCAATCCCAAGCTATGTTTGCATATAGGCTAAGCTACCTACATGTGCAATTTTATGGAGGTAACTCATTTTAAACACAAGTTATTGGCTAGAAACCATTTTACTGTTTTTAGCAACAGTAACTTTGACCTTGACCCTAGGAACCCCAAATGCAATCCAAAGCTACAACTCCATATAAGCTACCGACAGATCAATCATGGCAATAACTCATTCTCAACACAAGTCATTGGCTGGATACCATTGATCTATTTCAAATTGTTACACAATTTAAAAAAATACAAATTCACTAGTGATTTAGACCACGGACCAAAATACACACGTGTATATATAGGTGCGTGTTTAAACCAAGTGTACATACCGGTACAACTTGTATCAATGGCTGTTCTCATTTAATTTCTGAAACAACGTTATTGGAGTGATGGCCCCAGAAAAAATGTAGCAATTATTTAAGAACTTCATCTTACAGAACATGCATTGTTTGGAGCTTGTTGACATATCTCACTTTTTTTCCACTTTCCAAAGATTGTTTTATTGCATTCACCTTGCATGCAGATGTATTTATAATACTTGCTATCAACATTTCTGCAGATTGCTGTAGCTTAATACCTTGCTTTTCATAAATTACCAGGTTTAGGACACAGGGGCGATATGTTTCATCAACGCCAGCGTATATTTGGCGTATCGAGACCGCTTTGCTGATAATAAGTAATGAATATAGGGGTTCACACCAGTTGGGATGAAATTTATAGCCCCTAACAAAAGAAAAGACATTGTCATTTTAAAAAGGTAGTTCTAATATTAATGTTGTTGTTGTAGCAAATCATCATTTAAATAACTCCAGATCTTAAAAATTTCTTGTATTACAGAACAAGGGTGCTGTATTAGGGGTATACCAGGCAAAGGAAAAAGACGGGGAGCTTATACTTGATAAAGCCACACAATTTATAGATGACAAAGCATCAAACAAAATTTCAAGTCTGCTGAAAGTGTGAGTGATTGGGGTAATAAATACACTTGTACGAAAGTCATTGTGTCAACATATAGTTTTTCCGGTGCCATTGTACAGTCGAAGAGTAAAATAGAATTATCTCAATATTTTGTCTGTTTCTTTATTTCTGTCGCCATTGAGACATTGCTTAGAACATATGTCACATAGTTTCCTATACTGGTGTTTTGTTTAGAATTTATGTCACATAGTTTCCTATACTGATGTTTTGTTTAGAATATGTCACATAGTTTTCTATACTGGTGTTTTGTTTAGAATTTATGTCACATAGTTTCCTATACTGATGTTTTGTTTAGAATATGTCACATAGTTTTCTAAACTGGTGTTTTGTTAAGAATGTATGTCACATAGTTTCCTATACTGATACATGTTTCAGTGCTGGCAGGGATTTGAAGAAAGGTGGTTGCCGAGTTTTATATGATGTGGTGCCCGGTTATGACAGTATTGCATTGTGCTGTATTGGGAAACAGGGAACCGGTTATAATGAAGCTGAACTTTATGAAGAAGGATGGGAGAATATTAGAGCGGCAGTAGCAAGTAAGTTACTGAGATGTGAAGTATGATAAACAAGGAAGTAAAAGCAATAAGTATTCATAAACTGATAATCTATTATCTTGAACTACTGTTGCATAAATTTTTTTGGACATGATCAGGCAGAGAGAGCATTTAGATAATCATTATTCTTCCAAAAAATATGACAAGAGACGGAAAGCTTTACAAACTACATTTGTTTTGTAGAATGTTAGGTAAGGTTAATATCGGAAAACAAAATGTGGTCTGTTTTTAAGACAGGTTATACTACATTTATATATGGTCGGGCATCAGCAGAGCATAGCATATGCTTCCTCTAGTTCTACTTAGTAGTGTATGAATGCTGTTCATTGTAAGTGTGACAACTAGATGGCTTACGATTAATTAAGAAATAATCTATGTCTTGGAGTGCTTTATCGAAATTGAAGCATTCCCAGGAGGTGATGTTTCTGGCGGAATAATTCACGAGGCGAAGCCCGAGTGAATTATTACGCAGGCACATTACCGACGGGAAATGCTTCAATTTCGATAAAGCACTCCAAGACATAGATTATTTCGATTCTAAGAAGCCGATTTTTTAAAAACTATCGTAACTACTACGGACCTTTTTTCAGTTTGGCGGTAATGTGTAAAACAGCATAAGTAGTAGCTGTTGGAATTCACTCCCCTATTCGGGCAACCATTCAAGATATCAAACATGACTATATTATACAAACTTATTTTAGTTTAATCATCTAATACATAAAATATAAAAAGAAATACCTGACTGACATTATGCAGAAGATGTCAGATTCAGAACCTAACAAAGCAGCCAATTGATTTAAATGCTTACCGTTAATTTGAACTGTCCGACGTTTTAACGTGGAGTAATGACGTCAGTGTGATGACGTAAAGCGTTTCCATTCATAGTTTTGTCTCCCGGAATCAAAACATTGTATGACTGTTCATCCTGAATTTCTTGGCCTTTTTTAAGGAAAACAAGATGAGGGTATTCTAAGGCTTACTTGACGCAATCAAAAATAATATTTAGGTTCTTAAACAAATCTTTTTCATGCGACTGATGTATTTATACTGATATTATTTCCATTTCTATATTTTCTTTTGTGCGGGAGTAAATTAGAAAAGTCGGAAGGAGCTACTTCCATGTCTGAAACTCCGCCTACGATTCCGAGTGCTTTAATCATATTAATGCACTCGAATTGACTATAGAAATATACCGTAGGCATATTAAAATTATATTTACACTCGTCACATTAGTTTTTAAGGTGACATAGAACCATCTAGAAGCAGTGCTTTGAAAGCAGAGCTCAGTATTTCAAGCTAAAGTCAGGTGATTGAGAACAGTCATACAGGACACACACTTTGGTAATTAACCACACTAAAATGTTCATGTACATTGGCATTAAGGCCAAAATAATCACAGCAATTTCTCATTGACGTGCTATACAGATGGAGTAAAGTCATTAAGAAGTGTTGGTGAAACTGAAGTTGATGTTGATCCTTGCGGAAATGCTGAAGGTACCAGTATATTCTTTTTTTCCCTGGAAAACTATTTCAAACTGAAGAACTCATTTCATAGACTAGAAAAAAATAATTGTCTATTCAACTTCTCTTTGATTAAGATGTTTATTGTCACTGAACTTTTTCTTACACATTCATTGGATAATTGTTTTATCTTGCAAGTGAAATGAGGTCTTATAGTTTGTAATAGCCCTCTATTCCCATGATAGAACCACTCCTGTTTGACTACAGAGCCAGTAACTTTCATGACCTGTACCTATTTACAATAGGATGGACAAAGTCATGCACTGGTATGGCATTAGGCACATTTCCCAAAAATATATCTCATGCCGCCTAACTGGGAATTGAACTTAGCTCATTTGGGTCTTGAAGCAAGCCTAGTATTCACCAGATTGTGTACATGAAGGGATATTTATATTGTCACTTTATATTCACTCTTCCATCAGAAAGTTTTGCGGTATAGCAAATAAAGAATGTTGACTGTGTGTTTATGTTTGTAGTTACAGAAAACCAATCAATTTTCACACCAATATATATTTGGGTATTGTTGATTTCAAACATACATGGGTTATTAATTTTGTGTCCTTGTATTAATAAAAGGAAACGGATGCAAAAACATTGCTTCTGATGTAAGGAAAAGCTGTATATATCTTAAAATTTGTGAAAAAAACAGAGTAAAACTAATTATTATGCCCCCTTCATTTGATGATGTTGAGGGGGTGTTAATCACCTTTAGTATGACAGTAAAGAAAACAAGCTGAAATCATTAGATGTTATATTGTGTACATAGCTGCTGCAGAGGCTGGTTTCTTGTGTTTGTTTGAGTATGATGAACTGAAGGATAAACAGAAGAGGAAGAAAGCTGTGAAGCTGAATTGTCTCAAGGAACACATCACAACAAGGTATATACTTCCATACATACTGGTCAAGTCTCCTGATTTTTTCAGGAGACTTCTGATTTTCAAGATACCGATTCCAGTGATGTCAGCCTATCTCCTGGATTTAAAGTTAAAGACAAGTCCAGGAATTTTTTTCTGGGTTATGTTTAAAAATTTTACAATCTTCAAGCCAGATCTCCTGGAAACTTAGCATTTATGTACTTCCAGTGCCTAATTGATGTGCTGAATGATATGAGCTTTTTATGGTAAGGAACATTTATGGATTCATTTACTTCAGAAGGAACCTGCCACCAAATTTAAAGCTGAACCAAACAAGCCTGAAAATACGGCCAAACATATCACACCAGTAAACTAGTTGAAACAAACAACTCAGACTTTTTAATAAGCTTTAAAATTATTGTTTGTTCTTTGACCAATACATGTACTAAACCCTGTTTGAAAGATACCAATGGACATTTTGTATTCATTAGTTCGAGTGTAGACAAATTATGGATGAGAGGTAAAATAAAAGCTGAAGGTCAGAACTGGGCTCGTCAGCTAATGGAGACGCCGTCTAACAGACTAACGCCAGCTCTCTTCGTGCAGGCAGTACAGAACAAATTCTTAAATAGATCCAATATAACCATAAATGTAAGGTAAGGTCTGACACATATTTGACCCATTTACTACTCATCTGATTAAGTCTAGCACTGTGAAGCTCTTATATGGCACACTGTGGAGGACTGAGTTGTCCCGACCAGAGGGAAAGAAGGGGATAGGAGGAACCGAGGGAAAGTAGTAGGTCATGTAAAGTTTCAGTTTGGAACATAACACATAAGAAAAAGATTATAATGTAACTGACAATATATAAAAACATTGCAGGTTCTGCAGGAAAAAAAAAAAACAGACAAAAATCATAATTTTATTTTTTATGTCTTTAGGTGGTTTATCAAAATATTACTGTGGATTATATCCCAGTAAACTTACTGTCCACTCAGAAAATTAATCAATTAATGCCGGAAACCATATATCGATGATGTCAATACAATGACGTCATTCTTGCTAGTTTCCGGTGATTTTCGACATTTATGAAATAAACTTAACAAAATTAGAGTTATGGACATAAAAAATAAAAAATTGTTGGTATTGATGTAATGTCACGTTATTTCACTTGTGAACACTGAAATAGTTATTTTCAATCATGGCTGCGCCACTCATGGAAATATCACTTTTGGTGCCCACTTGATGAAATTATAAGGTGATATTACGCCGAAACCAACAATTATCTTCAATGTAAATGAGCTCATGCAATCCAGTTCTGTGAGCTAACACAACCATATACTTACAAGCTTTATGTAATCTTTGTGCAGTCCTCTTCAACAGAATTTATTTATCAGTTGAAGTTTGAGTAGCTGGTCCATAAACAAGTGACTAAGATTGTTTTATATTAACAAAGTTAAGATTTTTCTAAAAAAAACCTGTTTGAATGCCAATTTATCATAACAATCATTGAAAATAAAACTATATCAACCATTTCTTAATTTACAGTGATTTTAAAACTTAATGTTTCACTTTATTTGTTTCAGAGACAAGTCGTGGATAGAGAACGAGAAGATGAATTCTTTCCTTGCTGTAGCACAGGGTTCCAGTGAGGCCCCATTCTTCATTCACATGGAGTATAAACATCCTGAGTGTAGCATGTCTAGTCCTGTAGCACTTGTCGGGAAGGGTATTACTTTTGACACGTAAGCTGATACAGAAAACTAACATGTCTTGGGCACAGTTAAATGTCAATTATATATCATGCAGATGGTTGAAATGTATCACAAATATTCAACAAGCATTTATTTCATTTGTATTTCATTTGCCTAATCTCCGAGAAATCTGTCAGAAAAGCTGGACGAATGTACATGTCAGATATAAACTTCCATTTTTAGCTCGACTTTCCTTTGAAAAGGGGAGCTATCCTACTCGCCCCGGCGTTGGCGTCACACCTTGGTTAAGTTTTTCGTACCACCCCACTTTATCTCAGAAGTATTAGAGGTATGGCTTTGAAACTTACCATACTTGTTTACCATCATAACCTCCATCTACAGACAAGAGTACTCTGTCAAAAACCTTGACAGAGTTATGGCCCTTTTTTGACTTAGAAAGTGTATTGAGCTTGGTTAAGTTTTTCGTACCACCTCACTTTATTTCAAAACCATTGGAGGTATTGCTTTGAAACTAACCATACTTGTTTACCATCATGGCCTTCATCAACAGACAAGAGGACATAACTCTGTCGAGGTATTTGACAGAATTATGCCCCTTTTTTACTAAGAAAATACATTGAATATGGGTAAAATCCACTTATTGCCTTAACCCTTTGAGATATTGCTTTGAAACTTTTAATGCTATTTCACATCATTACCCCCATCTGTACGCAAGAGAAGGTAACTCTGTCAGGGATTTGTTTTAAAAATTAAGGCCTTTTATCGACTTAGAATCTTGGTTAAGTTTTTCGTACCAGTCCACTTTTTGACTGAACTGTTTGAGATATTAATTTGAAAGTTGGAATACTTGTTTACCATCATGATTCCCAAACATGGGCAGGAGAATGTAATTCTGTCAAGGATTTTATTTGAATTATGGCCCTTTTTGACTTAGAAACTCAGTTAAAATTTTCATTCTTGTCCACTTGTTAACTTAACCATTTGAGATATTACTTTGAAAGTTGGAGTACTTATGTACCATCGTAAGACCTATCTGTAAGCAAAAGAAGATAACTCTGTGAAAATTTTCTTGATTTGTACTTAGAAATTCCTAGTTAAAGTCTTGTGTGCCCTTAACTGTCAAAGTTTTGTTTTATTGGCAAGCACTAAAAAAGTCGAGCACGCTGTCCTACTGACAGCTCTTGTTTTTTATGCTCCTCAAAGCTAGTATGAAAGACTCCTTCAGCATGATTTGGAAGAATCCATAAAAAGATTTGTTTTCTTCACTCTAATGCACACTTTCTTATTAACCACTGCAATAAATGTATCTTGTATAGGGGTGGTATTTCTATCAAACCAGCTGCCAGTATGGACCAGATGAGGGCAGATATGGGAGGGGCAGCTTGTACTGTTGGTTCAATGTATGCTGTGGACAGACTCGGTCTTCCTGTACATGTGCATGGTAGGTAAATATTGATCTAATGGTTACCGTATCTTTTATATGAAATAAAGAGCTGTGATGCTGAGCTGTCTGATTTGTTAGACAGGATGTTGCTTACAACATGGAAGAATGTGTTATTAATAAGTATTAGGATTTATTAAATGTTTTCATAGGCAATATCTTAAAATGTCAACTTGAAGCCAAGTAATGTCAGAAAACTTGCTGATTGTATAGTGTTTCTGATTCAAAGTAGTGAAATTTTGACATTTGGCACATGTCAAATTTTGAAAATTTAGCAGTAGTTTTCATAAAGTTCTGGATAGGTGCTGAAAGGTAGAGAAGTAAAAACATTTGAAAACAGTGACTGTATTTTGCAGCATTTATACCTCTGTGTGAGAACATGCCTGGAGGTCAAGCCATAAAGCCAGGGGACGTAGTGGAGGCACGGAATGGAAAAACTATCCAGATAGACAATACAGATGCTGAAGGACGTCTTATATTGGCAGATGCTTTAAATTATGCCGAGACTGTAAATCCACAGGTTTTACTTGATATGGCTACATTAACAGGTAAATGTCGCTAGAGATAACTCCATTTAGTTTTCTCCTATGTACACAGCACATGCCATCAAAAGACAAAAGAATTACATTTTTTTATACTAGATATCTATGATACCTGTAAATCCGTTAGAGGAGTTAGGGATTATTTGGCAACAGTGTCAACTAAATATGATTTTTAGACTAAATAAAAGTTTGAAATAGAATTACAGGTGTTTAAATGCTGTTAGATCCATGCTTCCACATACCTGCTTTAACTGTAACAGATGAAAGTTTTCATGTCAGAATAAATTTGAATTTTCATATGTACCACTTTAAACTGATGCAAGTAAAAATGTATTATATGTCAGGTGCTGTTGATGTTGCTCTGGGTTCTGGGGCTGCGGGGGCATTTGTTACCTCAACTGATACGTGGAATCTTCTGCAAAAAGTGAGTAACACAATGTATTGTCCCATAAGTCATGACCCATCAATACATGTGTTAGACTTTATAGCCAAGTCGTGTTTCACATATGCACTATATAGATATTCTGGTTAACTTAAATATCCATCTGTAAGTAACTGAAACACATTCGAAACCGTGTTAAACCTCAAGAAAAAATGCAAAGCCAGTTGTAGTTAAACTTGTTGCAAAAACAATTTCCTAAAACAGATCATCTTGAGAGTAAAGACTAGCAGCTAGAAAACAGTTTGCTATTTATTGGTAGAAGAAACACTTTTGAATAAAGACCACCTATCAACAAAGACCATATTAGCTTCTTCTACACTGTTGTCTTTGTCCACAGGTTTAACTGTACAATGTGTACATGTTCTGACAAATTTTAAAATGATTATAAAAATGTTCCATTTTAGGCTGGCGCTAAAACTGGTGATCGATTGTGGAGACTGCCCCTGTTCAATCACTTCTCAAAGCAGGTGACGGAGTCCCAGCTTGCCGATCTCAACAATATAGGGAAATACGCCAGATCAGGGGGATCATGTACCGCAGCTGCATTTCTTAAAGTAAGATCACTTTTTCCAACTGTTTGGATAGAGACGTAGGTCTGAAGGTGTACCGGTATTTGGGGGTATATGTCTATTTTTAAATTTAGCTCACCGAAACTCAAAAGCTCACATGGGCTAGTGTGACTGTTTCTGTATAGTGATTTGAGTACAAGGAGGTAATGTCAGATGGATTGTTACAATTTTGATATATATCTTGAATATGACTTGATGATCTCTATGTCAGGCCTGAAGCTAGGTTACTAGGGGTGAAAACCCATGTCAAAAGGTCAAATCAAGTACTGATAAGTCTTACGTATACTCTAGAGGCTATGTTTTACAACTGGTCATCATTGAAAATGATGAAGGATGATCTTGATGATTTTCATTACTTGGTCACATTGGGCCTAAGTCAGGTTGCCACTCTAAATCAAAGGATTACCTTGTTACCATTTTAGAGGCAAAATTTCGTAACAAATCCTCATAAAATCTGGTCTGAATTTTTGTCTTGATTATTAAGACTTGGTCACATGTTGTTGGAAACTAAGTCAATGGGTTATTGTAAACACCGCAAACGCCATAGTCTGTTGATGGAATGTAATCAGACTAATACACAATGTTTTCATAACATGTGAATCATGCACGTCTGATTAAGTGTTACAAAATGTTCTCTTTTACGTAGATGAACCATATTGAACCATGTTGACCCTCTTGTAATTAGTGTAATCACCATGTGAAATATGCTAAATTTGTACATTTCTGTTCATTACATCTGCCTCTATCATTTCAATGGCAGGAATTTGTTACAAACGAGAACTGGATACATCTGGATATAGCAGGTGTGATGTCTAACAAAGATGAGGTACCATACCTTGGGAAGGGAATGGCAGGTATGAACTTATAAAGTATATACTAGTCTATGAGTAGTTTTGTTGATGCCTGCCTATAAGCTAGTTTATTTAATAGGCTAGCCTATAAGCTGCCTTACCTATGAGTTTATTTAATAGGCTAGCCTATAAGCTGCCTTACCTATGAGTTTATTTAATAGGCTAGCCTATAAGCTACCTAACCTACGAGTTTATTTAATAGGCTAGCCTATAAGCTGCCTTACCTATGAGTTTATTTAATAGGCTAGCCTTTAAGCTGCCTTACCTATGAGTTTATTTAATAGGCTAGCCTATAAGCTGCCTTACCTATGAGTTTATTTAATAGGCTAGCCTATAAGCTGCCTTACCTATGAGTTTATTTAATAGGCTAGCCTTTAAGCTGCCTTACCTATGAGTTTATTTAATAGGCTAGCCTATAAGCTGCCTTACCTATGAGTTTATTTAATAGGCTAGCCTTTAAGCTGCCTTACCTAGGAGTTTATTTAATAGGCTAGCCTTTAAGCTGCCTTACCTATGAGTTTATTTAATAGGCTAGCCTATAAGCTACCTAATGTATTGGTTGTATTTTTCTTGTAACAGATAAGATTGCTATATAGCAGTATTTTGCTTTAGCATAAGTAAGCCAGTTTCTTGTGGTATTTTTGAGTAGTTTTGTTTATTGGTAACATGCTGGCCTACTAGCTACTGTTCTAAAGAGTAATTGTTTAGTTCTGGTGAGCTGTCAAGATTATTGAATATCTGTTTTACTTTCTGTCCATCTTTTATCTGTCAATCGCAATTTGCTTTGATCATCTTTTATACTGCTTGGCCAATTTCAAACAAACTCCTTGGTTGGTTCTCTACCAAGGATGGTAGAACACAATTCCATGTTGACTTTTCAGTTTTGGATAGATCATTTTTTTTAATTTTCCATTTTTCCTATTGTAACTTGTGACCTCTACCAGGTTGTTAAAAATATGTTGGGTCATAAAAAACGTGACCAATTAGGGCTTCGAAAGTTTCCATTGTATGTATGTAAAAAAATAATTCTCAGGTATCAGAGTTTTTCTTTACTTTGTAAAGTATTGAACCCTGAAGAATGTTTCTAAGTGGGTTTAAACATATTCAGAAGCTGCAGTTGATCTCAGGTTTGGGATATAGATCCATCACAGCTTACTGGTTGCTTTTTAGTTAAGGCAATTTTTTCAACCAAGGTTTGTACTACTGACTAATTGTCTTTACTTACAGGCAGGCCTACAAGGACTGTAGTGGAGTTTATTGAGATGCTGGGAAAGTCATCTTAGTACACAGATGATATGTGAGGACTCTGAGGATCACAGTTGTTTAACTAACGTTAAAAGACGAGTGTTTACTAAACGATTGTAAGTGAAGGAAAGTAGGAAAACCTTTTGATTTGTTCTGAGTTACAGAAAAAGTTTGAAGTTCTTGTGTCTAAAATGTAAAATACCGGTTTCAGCATGTATTGAGTGACTCACACACAAGATAGCTTGTATGGGAGACAGTGATCTGAACAAAACTGAAAAGCTGCAGAAAGTGGTGTTCAATAATCAAAACCTGGTGTTAACATGTGTAGTTACAGTGGTCACGGCCAACTGGGGATCCTACCTGGACTGTCGGGGCTGCAATTTATTACAAGCACAGTGACAGAAGGAAATATACATTAGAATGAAACACAAGAGAATCATTATTTTGTTTTTTGTTTACTACAGGAGAACTTGCTAACAACATAAGGGAGAGAACTCCTCCCCTAATGATGAAATAAGTTTACATTTACATAGTCAAGGAAGAAGAATCATAACAGTGTATCACAGGATTTAGTCAACAATAAACATCTCCTAACAACAACAGTAACAAACATTCAGTTTGGTT
>JAFMSR010002533.1:0-23230 GCA_022818135.1 Saxidomus purpurata
TATCAGTCATTGAGTTACAATGTACTTGATGTAGACAAAGGAATACTTCTTGAAACACTATTTTTCCACGAAGCCTGTTGTATGATGTCAGCTGCATTTTAGCACAGTTTGTTTGTGACCAAGTGAGCGTTGCCTTTTGAGAGTACTGTTAAAGAGGCACTCCCTACATCTGGCGGATTATATTCTCAAAACATAGATGTATTTAATGACCGTAAAATGATAAATAAATACAATTTCAAAGAAGAACCTGTGGCGAAAAATGCCTCAATTTACCATAATTAATAAATATAGAGGCTTTCTGTAATAAATCGCATCCACCCATTAATTGTACAACAACAACTCTACATAGATTATTGAATGGTTTACGGTACTGCAGTATATTTTAAACCGCTGATTTTATCGATAATGACTGGGAATGCATAGCTGAAACTTTTTATTTAAGTTTTAATACTTCAAAAGATTCTATTATTTGTGTTTTGGATGTTATTTAGTTTGGAATCAGTTATAGGGTATGTCCCTTTAAAAATTATCCAACTAAACACTATTACAAGTATTACTAGACTAAACGTATGTTGTTTTTATTGTTTACACTAGTTGCAAAGACGAAAGCATGCTGGTTCCAAGATCTAGTTCCAACAGGATTTGATTATTTCCCTTTAAGTCAAATATATCCCAAATTATATAAGGTTAATTTTTGATCTTGGTTTTTATTTATTCAAAATGTACAATTAACAACAACAACAAAAAACTACCGCTACAGATATTTTAGTTTCAGCTCTAAAATATTGTAACACGGGCAAATGAAACAAAGTAAATCCATTGGCGAAGACCCTATTAGTAAAAATTTGCAACATAGAAAAGAAATATGTGACAAAATCTTATTGTATACTTACCTGAGCTTCTGCCCATGATGCTTTTAATGGCAGTAAAGCGTATGGGAGATGTAACCGTCTTTACAGGCTACTGCGTTTCCTGCGTCAAATGTAAAGAAAACATTCTGTACACATAAGACGACTATAACACAGTGACTTAAAGAAATTTATGAAACAGATAATCCCAGCAATGCCATAAGATTTTTAATCTGATTGAAATAGACAAGAGTTACTGCCTGCTTGTACTAAATGAATTATTAATTCGAGGTTTAATAGCTTACCAAAATTTACCAACAGTATGAGAATGAATGCAAGTGTCAAAACCATTTTTAAAAACGAAAATAACAGCACTGAATTAATTTTCGCAAATGATAAGAAAATAGGCAGGGGCCTACGTAATAAACTTTGCACAAGGAAAGATAAGAAACATATTTAGACCGCACACTGTACGTTTTGAGATATCTTTCATATGATAACGTACATCTATAAAATGAAATGATTAAAAGGTGTATGATACTACTCAAAATGTATCAATTTTGTAAAAAAACCTCTGTTCAGAAACAGAATGTAACGAAACTTTCCTAAAATTGTTAATTAAATTCTTCAGTCCGATCGGTCATGCTCAGTTAATGATTCCACTTCAACCCAAGGCTGCAGAATACGGATTACGCTACACTCCATCCCACCGCCGGACACTTTGCAGAGGATAACGCCGAACTCTGTCCCATCGTCGGACACTTGGCAGACGATAACGCCACACTCTGTCCCATCGTCGGACCTTTGGTAGATGATAACGCCGAACTCTGTCCCATCGTCGCAATCATAATTAGCAGTCTTTGATGTTCGACAATACCGATATCAATGGAAGTTCCAAAGATTGTTTAAACTGTTGTATTATTGAAGATTGAATGCATGTTCTATTCTGTCTTGCAAGTGGTCGTAAAAATTGAAAGAAAGAGGAATTTATTAGATTTAATGTTTACATGTTAACTTGATTAAACTTATTATATTCTTTTTATCTTATGTGAGTGCATGTGCCATGAAAGAAAGAACAACAATATGTAAGTAGTGGGTGCCAGCTGCAGTCGACATTGTATTAAGAAATCACCAAAGGGACCGCCAAAAGGTGGTCTCTTAATAGATAGGTCTCTTTATAGATTTTGTTTCATTACACCAGTAAATCGGTATTTTGAACTGTTAACCATATATAACATACATGTAATACTACACTAAACTGTAGAATGCAACATTCATCCAGAAGCAAGCTTTGACAAAAATCTCTGAGAATACGAGAATATGCTGTTTAGAAGCTCTTCCAGCTTACGTTGTTCAGTATCATTACTTGAGGAAGCTTCAATCAATCAACCTTAAACATTTAATTAATATTAATTTGTTTCGACTTATTTATTCTATAATCAGATGAATGTGAATATAAACCCTACCGAGGAAGTGTTTTTAATTGATTATTTAGGATAGTCAGGAAAGATTTACATTCAAAATAAGAACAGTTACACACATTCACAAATTTAGTTACAACTTTGGTAATATTCTTTCAGTAGGAATATAAATCAACGTCAAATGTCTTCCGAAGCATATTACCAAGTAAATTGCCAGTTTCAATCGGAGAACGTGAATTATGAGCTATGTTAACACATGCGTGCGACTCAATTGTAATACAATTTGATTTTCTGTCAGACACAGCAAGCTGTTGATCATACAAGTCCAAACAGCATAAGGTCAATATTTTCTAAATTGTTTCTCTTTTCAACATGATGAAGTCACAGTTGATGCTGAGACACAGCTGTTACATCACAGTGTTGCTTCTTACAGATACAAGAAATCAATGTGGAGGACAGCAGCCATAGTCATGATGGTAACTCGCGAGTGTTGAATGATATGGACACGTCTAACTGTGAAGAGAAAATGGCGAAGTTTTGGAAATTGCAAGGTTTGTTGTAACATTTGTGTAACTAAATTACTTAGTGGATAAGCTATTTTATGATTGAGCGTGGTTTTTATAACAGAAATGAATAGGGTCAAAAAGTGAAGAAAACACAAACTTTTTGATTTGCTGTATTTTTACGCGATATTACTTTTGATTTTAGGCTCGTTCTGTTTTCCCTTAAGTTGTTATTATTTACAGAGTGCACAGTATGTGAAATCGAAATAAATACACATGTAACAATATTAATGATAATTTGTTTTAGCAAGTATGGGCACACACATACAGGTAGGGAAGCAGAAGGACCCCGTCTGTAACTCATACAGAATGACGGACATTTATATTTCATATAGCAAAAACATTATTACCTTACAGTTGCTTCTGATGTCTTAAGACCTCAACAGACGATATGATTTAGATGTACAGCGCCAATGGAAAATCAGATGTACAACCAAATCTCAATGTGCTTACCCTACTACTCCCTGATTTTCGTACAACTTAAATATTGGCTAGTTCTATTAATGCAACATATGTGTAATTTTTTATCTGATAATGAGACAAATGAATGAAATTCCAGAGCTAATTGACCATTAATGTAAACATGAAACAAACAAAATTGAAAAAATGTGTCTTTGTTCAAACATTCTCACGAAATTCTTATATAACCGTGTATTATCCTGGCTCAGCTCATCCATGAGCACATGGTAAGCCACATATTGACCCTTAATATACGTGTTATCCAAGGAAGAACCCATCGTCTACATTTTAGATGATATCTCCTTTGTTTGTGAATTGGAACGATAATTACAATTGCACACATACCTATAATAATTCGTCTAAATTCTGCATTGGATCTTTTTTGATGGTCACCGTTTTATTCATATTACAATTACAGCTGGTAAAGTAATTTATACTTCAAAGAAATATCGTCTGAATGTCAGAACTGTACATCTTTGAGATAACTGGTGTTGTACAACTAAAACCAACCCTCTGTGGGAAGCTTTTAAATTATTGTTCATACTTCGTTTCCACTAACGCTTCAACATATTTTATTAAATTGGTTTATATGTACTCTAAAAATATTGAATCATTATAACTATTTTCAACTATTTAACAATAACATGTAACATGTCCTAAAAGTGTATGAGATGTGAACTACAACAAGACGGGAACATTTTTATTCAAAATTAACACTCCAAATTTGAATATTCAAAGTGAGAGTTCACTAGTTATTTCAGTCATATTTTCAGGGAGACGTGGGATAGTATGAGGTTAAAAGAGGATTGGAATCCTATGCCATGGCAACTGCATGCTTGTAAATGGAACTTGCTTAATAACATTCCGACCGATTATGAAAGGTACCGTTATTCCAGTGAAAACTACATGTACCTGCCTCACACTTATGAAAGACAAAATGGCTTCTCGTACTTACGTAAATCGTTCGTGAAAATAATGAAAACTATATCGAACGAAAGTGCTTTTGGTTGTATGATTTTTGCAGTGATATGTTTTACTTTTTACATGCATGTTTATATACTTGATAACACTAGAGAAACCCACGTTCAGGCTTTTCACCATATTGCTTTCGCTGCCAAAACTCGTGTTGTTGTGGCGATTGTGATGCATAACCCTTCTAAATTCCTAAAAACTACATTGAAATCATTAAATGAGTCCACACATCGATCTGATACGTGGATTTTTCGCAACTTTGTTGGTGACCACATATACAAAAATGTATCACAGTGGTACCCTACGGCGAAGATAATTGCAGATAAAGGACGGGCGGATTCAAAAGATATAATGCATTTTGTTATGGATAAATTTATTTCCTCAAACTATGAAGTTCTAGTTATCATTAATTCATATTCGGTATTTTCTTTTGATTGGTGGGTTACACTTAAGAAAAGTTTGGAACAGTCTCGCGGTATTTTTACATTATATGGGACTGAACGAGACCATATCCATGCCGAGATGTGTACTGAAATATTGTGTTATCAGACTTGGATTGGAAATGTCGGGTCGGTTTGGAGGCGTAATTTAGCTAACAGAATGATAGCTGAAACGTCAAAGATAAGTGGTACATTTAATCAGAAAGCAGAACACTGGTGCAAAATGAACAGCATCCCAATGCAGTCTGTTCGAAATTCGGTCATGGCAGTTATAGACAGTGATAAAATAAACTATGAAAAACTCAGGTTGAAACTTTCATTCCGGTTAGGACAACATAAGCTAGCTGAAGATATTCAAAAGGGCGTATCAGACGAGAGTCAAAACGAGTTAATGTGGAAAAGCGAATCCAGTAATATAACCAAACATAACACTACTTATTCGATTGATAAGATCCATAAGTTACCTGAATGTATTGCAGCAGTGCTTCGAGTGCGGGTACATCGCGAGGACAAAGCAAATGTTACGGCATATGAAGCTGAGCAGTGGATACGCTATATGCAATATGCCGGTGTTAACATCGTGTACTTATACGATGCATATGAACAAGAAAATGAAAAACTAGACTTATGGGTCAAACAGCTTTTCAGACACAGCGAGGTCAAATATCACGACTGGTTTTTTAACACTTCACTTGACATCCGTGAATCTGAAAGAATAGCCTACCAGCATGCACTTTTTTATTATAAGGATGACTGTGAATGGCATATGCAAATAAATGTAAATGAATATCCTTTCGTTTCTGAAGATGTAGAGAAAGGTTTCTTGAAACGTCTGATACGGAAGATTCGATTGTCGAGACCTAACTGCACCGAAATATCGTTGCCTGTGTTTCAATTTACCGGTATGCCGGTGCAAGCATCATGGCTAATCGAACGAATGCAGAACAAATTACCAAAACAGGTTAATGGATTTGACAGACCTCTTTACATCGCAAAATTCGTAAAAGCTGCAAAACATTATCACAACAAACTAGACAAAGGAGGAACAAGTGAAGATATAGACCCTAAAATAGGTAGAATAAACCAGTACCTTGGTGAAGGTTTGTGGAGTTTGGTACAAGATACCAACAGAACTTTGCCAAAGACTGTAAATGATTCATCCATGATGCCCATAATTGAACATCTGAAACAGGTCACGTTAATATCTAATAAGATGCCACTGTATGTCACAAATCAATATTGGGATTCCAAGTTTTAATGAGCCTGTTATAAATACATGTATAACCAAAAAAATAGAAAACTGATAGTGATGGTGATGTTTACAATGGTGCTGGTGATGCTTTGTATTTTAATAAGCATTTCAAGATGACAGTTCTAGTATATTCTTGTAGTGAGCACAACTGTGGTAGCACATAATTAAGTTGGTTGTTCACGATGCACGTTGTAATGTGTTGATATTTATCGATTTCATCAGTAGGTAGTATGTTACACAACTGTGGTGGTATAAATGACAACACTTATTTAACGTTGCAAGTAGTTAAACTGCCAAAAGGATAGGGCTTTCTATCGTGATTCAGAAGAACAGCATTTTTCAAATTTATAAGAAAACTGTTAAGTTTCTAAGCCTTGGACTTGTGAAAAGATTTTTAGTCGTATAATGTTAAAAAGACCAAGCATTGAAGGCGCTATCACAAGCATTCATTCATTGGTAGTAGACTTTACCAACTGTTATCATTTTGCATATTTTCACTGTTTGGTACATGTGGCTAAAACTTGTATACCATTGTATAAAAGCAGTGTCAAGATGACACAATGACCTACTTTTTGCAACCAATCAAATTCACTCTTTGACTGACTGGAAATTGCAGTCAGGTAAATCTCTCCTGTTTGGACTCAGAAAAATTATACATTTTGTTAGGTATAGGCATGGTAGGGGACATGCCGATGTCTCATCCAAACATACAAGGTAATATAAATGCTCTCATGGATGGACCTTTATAAAATTGCTTAAAATAAAATCAAACCAAGATTTCAAGATCTTGTTTTCAGCAGTGGTCAATGAAGAACATTTATATTCATATCAAAACATAGAAATACGATGCGGATGATATTCCGAGCCTGAGACAAACTGCTTACAGTTTGAGTTTACAACAGTATCATAATAAATCTCATACTTTACTATTTGCTTGAATTAACGAAAATAATGTATTTAATGCAAGGAAATAAACGTTTCTACGATTATAAATTGATAGCTCATTGGTTCGACAGCGACTCCACGTCTGAAAAAAGGAGATTTTCATCGGTTCGCCTTTGAGTCTTTCCCCAGAGAAAATGCAATCATGTTTTCTGGAGGCGTCTATTTTTATATGACATTAGCTGAGCTTAGTTGGAATATATCAAAAGTGTATTGCCTTTTTACTTTTTGATCTCCATTGTCAAATGTGTTACTAACAAAAAGTAAGATACAAGCGTTTAAATGCAGCTATGTCTTTATTTTCTGTGGCATTCCAATCATCGAGATGTTTTGAGAAAATTATAGTCTAGTGGGTATTGAATAGTTATTAAGTAAACAAAAGCTTATAGGCAGAAATAGGTTCGCAAGACATACAGCTGAAAGGAGGGGAACTATGAAGATTACAGAAAAAAATCAGATGGCAGCTTCTTACAAAGCTTACACGAAGTATCACATAAGCAGTTTAAAATATAGATGTTTAGTCATTGTAAAGCTTATTATGTACTGGTTACTTTTAGAATACTATGATAAAATAAAATAAGATATATAGAATTATTCCTGGTTCTAAAGATTTTCATGTTGAACTTTAATAAAATTATTATGTGTAGTGTATTTGAAATAATGTACCGGCGTTGCCTCGGAACTTTCTCTGAATTACCATCTCTCATGAGTTTAACCAAAACGTTTGTCTGATACTCTCAGACTGAGCAAGCATCAGTGTTTCGGCGAATTCCTGAAGAGTACAGTCAGAACATGAATTAGTTCCCTTTAATCTTTCATGTCACAAATATCTCATGATTACCGCGGCAGCTCATGTGCAATGCTTGCCTTCAATGCTGCGCATTGAAAAACTTAGCTTCATCTTCAATCTACGAACCTGTTATTCCCTTTCTTGCGATATTGTCAATGACATTTTGATATTATTAATTCATCATTGAATACATACATAAGTTTGTTTCGTCAAAATAAGCATGCCAGTGAGTTCCTCGCCAGTTGTCTAAGGAATACACACACAATGAACAAGGATCAGTGAATCGATGTATTTTGCATTGATTCACGTCAATCAGTAATCCTCTGCGACCAGTCAAGGACTTGACACGAATACCTAGAAAGTACCTTAAAGGAAAAACTGACATAGGAATACTAGTACTCACAGTAATCTTGGGACATCATTTATAATAGTCAGTGTTCTTTTTTAATGTTCTTATTGACGAAGTTTAGCAGCGATAAAGTCTGCAATACAGTACATTCCAAGAGAAATTCATTAGGGGTTTCTGAAGAACAATAGAGATGAAAATAAGTTTTAGATTTAATGCATGATAATTGTCTGAGGTATTCAAGTCATCCAACATGAGCCCACAGTAAGCTGAGCAACAGTTATCTCATAGTTGGCGTCAGCAGAATACTCTCACCAATATATATATAAATGTGCAGCATTTCGTCAGGATTTGGCTTCAACAGCACTAGCCCGTTAGAGTTAGAGTTAGTAAACATTGACTTTCATGAGGATCATGCCAAGAATATTCAAATACTGGGATTTGCGCTTACAGTGTACCTCACTTGGATCGTCACGGGACTAGCCGTTTCTACCCTGGATCGTTTCGAGACAGAACATTAAGCAAATATATTACAATGGACTTTAATTATCTGGAACTTGGTAGATTATAATGGACTTCAAGTCATTTATCTGGAAGTTAATAGATAACAATGCCCTTCAAGTCAATTATCTCGGAACCTTTTCAGAAAGGTTCAATTAACATTACACAGTTGTCGTAGAAACTCTAAAGATAGGTTGAAACATACCTATGGCGAAATATTTTACTTTTATCCTTTAGTACATCACTTAAAACATGCGGATATTGAAAAAGGATAATCTAAATGAAACAGCTGTTAAATGTTTTTCTTTCCTTTCTAATTCATTTCATCGACACAAAATATGTTACAGAAAAATCAATATTCTAGGAAGGTGAACGGTTTGAAAGCATGTAAGAAATGAGTTACACTGGGTTCTCATGTTTCAGATATAAATTAAAACACACATGATATAAATGATGGATTTTCACTTGTTCACTAGGATAGTCGAACATATTTTGACTGATTTATATCAATCACATCACTACAGACGCTAACATTTCATTACCTTTACGATTATATTTTTTTTATAAAACTAAATTGACTTGTAACCGTAGTAAGAAATGATATGTAGTGAGGAAACTGAAAGATTTTCAAGGTTGAAGATCAAAAATAAAATATTAAGAACTCATCACACTAAGTGTTTCCATCTAGAAAACTTTTATGACTATCGGTCTCATATTCGGAAGTCCCCAGTTTGGTTAAATACTTAGGCTTATTTCCATTGTGCTTTTGCTAGTGGATTCTTAATATATGTTCAATTCACTTGTATGATGAAAACCTGATGGGTTTCAAGTCGATAATACAATAAATGCTAGCAGTTATGACCAGTTATTTTACTCAGTAATTCATTTCACACCAAATAAGTGCATATCCAATTGTCTCGAGTATTTGCACCAGGTGACTGTCTAGCGGAGACATTTCAAACAGGTTAGGTCTCGTTTTCAGTTTTCATCTTGTGAAATTCTCATAACCACGCCGAGCATGAGCTCAAGCGCAGTAATGTACCCGCTTGAAATATAGGTCAAATATACATACACCTGTACCTTTAGTTTGGTACAGTATTGAGTACACAAAGATCACATAACAATATCAATGCCAGCTAAAATATTTACAGTGTTTAAATTTTTTATGCCCTGATAGATAACTGGCATCTAGCGTTGTTTCTGAAAGCTTTGTAACATTAAATACCTTTATGTACGTCAGAAAGCCTATTTCTTTCAGCTGATTGTAACCTTTTTTTGAACACCTACTTATGCTTCACTTGCGATTCAAAATATAAATTCAAACAATAAAAATAAAGTAAAGAAACGCTAAAGGACTTTAGAATTTGTACTGAATACAAACATTTTTAAAGAATAGAGAAAAGAAATTCTTGAAAGAAAAATTGACAAATTAATAATAAGTGAATACCTATGACGCTCAAATAATATAAATATCGCGATAAAAGTTAGATTAAAGCTGAAAAATGACGCCCATAAAAATGTCCGTGGACTCACTATTTAGTCACATGCAATCGCTATTAGTATCTGTGATACACGATATAATTCTTATCTAAAATCATAATTTATGAAAGGAAATTAAGCCATGACACGGTTGTTTTCGGTTCATGAAAAATGTATAATTTCTTTCTGTTTGTTTGCTCCGTCATAAAAGTATTGTCATATTATAGCCAATGAGCATCACGTAAGACGCGTAATAGACTAAGATCTAGATATCGGACACGCTAGGTTTACGTCAATAAAAAGTTGTCAGAAAGATGACCAAACAGCAGAAAAGAGACAGACTTAAAGCAAAATTAAGATATCCCATTTTAAGAAAGATTACTGTTTAAAATGTACGTACCTTTTGAAATGTTGTATTTTACAAAAATGGTATTTATAATACTAAGATTCAACGTTTCAAATTCAGGATTCTGCAGAGTCAATTTAGTGAATCACGTGCTTTGATAAAGATCTACCAAATAAACAGATGAATATATGTATTACAATTCTACTCAGGATAGGCATTAAAATCAAGTTCGAGCTGTGTTCGCTTGTTTCAACGGGTCTGTCTTTGAAATGAATCTGACTTGTATCGATTTCGTTTAGATTGATTCAGCATTTCTAACAAGTTGTTCCAGTTGCATTTGGCTAGTTTTGCTGTGTCTGACTTTTCCGTTTTTTTTTTTGTTTTCTAGTTTAAGCGGGTCTGATTAGTTTCTGTATCCTTTGACGCGTTCATTGCATCTTGATAGTTTTTTGTTTTGACTGAACTAGATGCAGTACTGAACTAGTTTCTGTTTCGATTGCCTGGCTACAGTGTATCTGACGGATTTCTTCGTGAATCTAGTCTCAATATCAAACCATATATTATTATATGCCCGTAACCGTTTTTGTCCGTCATGTCCGTATAACATTTCAAAAAAGTTAAATGTGACAAATATTAATTTAGAAGGACTTGTTTTGTTATTAATTTTGAGGACGAATAAAATAGAATCAGTCATTAGTTCCAATCCGCCAGAGGTCAGCACTGCGGCAGTACATGATTGTATACGTGATATTATGATTTAAATTTTAAATATGTCAAAATAATCAAAGTCGTTTTGATTTAGAATAGTGATTTTATCTAACGTTTTGACCGATTGAACGATGCATAACCATAAATCATCGCATGATGAGGTTTGTAAACAATAAGAATGGCTATCTTGATCTCTTAAGAAAAGGCGGTGTCGAAGAAGCAAGTACGTAACTACAACAGGGTTATTAACATTAGTATGAGCCAAATAAACGTGAACTATTTTAAGAGGATGAGTCGAAATTATATATGTAACACCGGACAACCTAATTTTGGTTTGCCAATTGATAAAATACCGACCTTTGTAATTGTTTTATTCTGTCACTTATTTGGGTCGGTCGGCTTTTAAAGTTGAAGTTATTTTGGCACTGCACTCTTATTTGCAAACGAAGATTGCTGAGGCAAGGGCTTCATTCGTGGAAAATAAGTAGACGAAATGTAATTACAATGTTCAAGTTAGTGTTAGATCTGTTTTACCATTTCAGTACTATCCTACTTGTATGCAATCGTTATGATTTGATGATTATTTAATAGTAAAAATGTAGAATCTCTTTTATCTTTTCAAAATCAATTACAATTTAGAGAATATGAAAATTAGCCGTAATAAACATGTGATAAACATTAAGTCAATATTTAGTATTAGCTACATGTACTTTCATGTACTCGTATTTCTATGTCATATTAGGCAAAGAAGTACATATAAATATCCACGACTGGTAAAAACTAAAACAACAAAGGTCTCGACAAAATATGTTGGTTAAGATATTGTTGCACACTAACATTTGCAAACGTACAGAAATTCTACAATATTATTACAACTTGGTCCAAGATCTAAACAATACTGAAATACGAGCGATTCCCTTCTTTTGGGTTTAAAGTTCTTCGACGACCAGTTCACACGATCAAAAACTCTTCTCATCAAAGTTACAGTAAAATATCACCAAAAGTCACCAAACTTTGCTCAAATATAATCGCTTTCTATTCCACCAAAGTCTTTCAAAGAACATGGACAAAGTTCTTTCCATCCAGTTTAGACGAAAAAAATCTTCAAAACTTCGTCAAAGAAAATATTTTTGGTAGTTTGGTAGTGTAAACCAGCTTTTAGCAGCAACCACAACATTCAAGCTGCAGGTGCAAATGCGTTTTTCATACTTTTGGTTATTTAGTCCTGGTCTCACGAATTTTATCGCACGACCTAATCATTTGTCTGTGTAAAAGTTTGGGTCTATTTTGTAAACTCTGATAAGAAGAATTAAAAAGATTATCTCTGACAAAAATTCGTTTAAGTTCTTTAAATTTCCAAAGGGCATATCTGTCACGATTTTATTCATTTTGTTTAGGGAACAAATTGTGTAAAATCGACTTAACAACTAAAATACAATTAACTAAATGGTGTAAATTGAGGTACTTCTTTCCAAAATGGTGGAGATATGTATCAGTAATGGTAAATAATTATTCTAGAGTAATGTAATTATAATGTATTTATTACATTTGCATTTTGTGTGTTTGTCAGTCAATAATTTTACCTCCGCAGACAGAAATTTTTCTAGGTCAATTAGTTTATTACTGTTTATTAGTTTCGTCTGCTTTACCAGGGCAGACGACTGCCTTGTTTTTTTCTTTCTACATGAAACTTTGTGATTTTGTCAGTAATTAATATAATTTCAGCAGAGAGAATTTATCTAGGTCAATTAGTTCATTACTGTCTGATTCGTTTCATCTGACCTTCACTCAGAACATTAATTTTACTATGTTCTGTTACTGTAATCATTTGTCAACCTCTTCAACTGCATCGAAATTTATACCAGTTCTTGAACTAACTCAAATCATATCAACTGAGGTCGTTTATTATGCTCTCTTCTCGTACAACTTTTACGAATCTAACATGTTGTATGCTTTTAAGGCCCGTTTCAACCGTATTTCGGATATTACCATTCCTACGAATAACCTGTACTAGATCCCTATCCTCCACAAGAAACGGTCAATTTTCTCACATGAAGAGTCATTATCGGTAACAAGGCTCGAACCATGATTGTAAATCTATGAATATGACAAGTTACAGTGATTTCAAGTCAGTGGCTATAACCATTAACCGCCCAGTTACGGAGGCAGACTAAAAGTTACAATACGATTTAATTCAACCTAAATCCGATAGTTTTGTCTTCTTGGCAACGGATCTTTCGGCCAATGTCGACATTCTTAGCACGTGTCCCTGAAAGAAACAAAATACAACATCATGCACGTCTTGAGAAACTTTTTAAAATGTATAGGAATAGTGCATATATTAAACTCATAAATAATTTACGTGCAAACGAGAGTATATGGGTCAACCGAGTAATAGATATAAGAATAATGAACATCGATTTTCTTTTTATTTATATAAGATGAGTGGGATTTAAATATCATTGTTGTGTTCAATAAATTTTTCATGGAGTGAATGGTTGATAATATTAATGCAATGTGATACATGTAGTTGTTCTATTCGACCTCAATTACGCTACTTGTTATCTATGTCTCTGCAAATAATTCCAATACGTTGTTTTACACCAGCTGGAAAGGGTATATCTGCCAATGCAAAAGTCCTATGTTATCTGCTAAATTACAGAAAGTGTGTTTATTGCTTTGATTAAAATTTGTTACAGAAAAATACAATATCTATATTTTTTCATTAATCAATTATCACAGACCTAAAATAACCACTGGCACATTTTTCTTGTACCTTAGTCATACCACATACGGTTCAAACGTCATAAACAGTGACAAATGACAAAATGAATTTACATGCACTGTCTATATGTTTGTTTTTAATCTTATTTAACAGACGTCAATAAAAAAGCTTAAATGGGCCTGAAATGGTTTTGAAACCATGCTACCGTTTTCATTGTTGAGCGATAAACCTTTTTCTGTAAATCAAGTGCACAAAATGGCTCTGATTCCTGTCACTTTCGTCCTATCGTACTGTCGCTCCTGACAACACCACAACATTTCAGAACACTAATTTCAAGCATTCTTTACTTCTTTTTGCGGGGAAATAAATGTAGCATATCTGTATTAATTGGAAAAATCTATATTCCAGATCAAGAAAATCTACAACTTGAGATTGCAGCAGAAACACTAGTAGATTTAGTCTACATGTATATAGAGAATATTTAGAAGCACTATAATTCATAAATATATTTGTGAGCAGGTCAAGCAGATAAAGTAAGCTAAGCTATATAAGCGAGGTGTTGCTCAAGTGCCTCTTCAACTTGTTATAAATGAGCTGTCTCTATCAACAAGGCGATTATGAGGTGAGAAATGCAATACTATCAATACTTATCACCATTGTAGGATACTATACAAAACTGTTATCAGTCAGTATGTTTGCCATTTCGATTGTTTTATCTAGGTGACATGCTTACCTTATTTACGTATGTATTGACACACACACACACACACACACACACACGCACGCACGCACACACGCACGCACGCACACACACACACACACACACAAACCCGATACTTTTAAAATGATATTACCCTCAGAGTTGCAGCCATACTTGAAGAAATGCATTTACTGATTTATACTCGAAGAAAAATAAATATTTACCAAAATAATAACGTAAATGTATGCATCTGTATAAAAAGTTTTCTTGCTTTTGATTATAATGAAAATTTGATTAAGCTATCCTTCGTCAAAATTGATAATCCAACTACTTTGCAGCGTTTGCGTTCATTACTATATGCAAACAATAGATATAACATGGTTATATGTCATTTTTTTTACATGCTTTCATAGTATTCTTATGCCTTAACATACTTTTGGATCATAGTGAAGTATGGATATTTTGAACAGTAATATAACGTTCAAATATTGATAGTATGCATGCATAGAAAGGAATAGTATGAAAAACGCAATACTGAGGTGGGTTTTTTCGACTTCATCATTGATTGTCCTCTTTCGGAATAATCATTTAAAAGCGCCCAAGCGTCTAAGAACGAGACCAAAGTCAAATAAAGAAGACATCGATTAAAAACGCGATGCGAGGCATCAAAGGCGCCGCAAATAATTCATTTTTTGTTAATTTTTGGTAATGTCACTTTTCAAAACAGACGTTTTTAAATTATTGGATTAGGAATAGATTTAATAAATATTTTCTGATTTACATCTTAATATGGAAAACTATATTTATAACAATATTTTGGCGTTTTCGGGTGTCTTTGAGTAGTCTAGCGGTGTTTTCGGGT
The DNA here is from genome assembly GCA_022818135.1 of Saxidomus purpurata. Classification (NCBI taxonomy): domain Eukaryota; kingdom Metazoa; phylum Mollusca; class Bivalvia; order Venerida; family Veneridae; genus Saxidomus; species Saxidomus purpurata. The sequence continues at coordinate 15,355 of JAFMSR010002533.1, forward strand.
ATTTAGTCAGTCCGGAAGGATCATTTTGATGTCAATACGACTTTTTCTTTTATTGATGTAATATTCACTTTTCAAAACAGATAAATAAATAAAATCACTTTTGGAAACAATCTTTTTTTAAAGAAATGTGTCTGCATTTAATGACCGCTCCTAACATGGACTTCCGGTATAGGGTTCCGGTACCAATAAAATACTGCAGTTTACATTTTATGTTAACGTATTTTCACTGAACTATCTTACATATTTTAAGTGTCATTTTTTTTATTAAAAACAAAAAAGCTGACATTCAATAGCTAAAGCATTTTCAGTTTTAAACAAATATCTTGTGCCGAAAGAAAAGCCCAGTAACCTAGTACTGTATCAATGATTAGGCATCTGTCAATTTCTTGTTTGATTAAATTTGCGGTGACAGGAAATTAATAAATTACAAAACCAGTCCTTCAATAATTTTTACCTGTAAACGTAACAAGTCCTGAAAAATTTATGTTACATAGAAGTGTGTCAATGTTTTTTTTTTTTTAATTTTGATGAATGCGAGTAGATGCCGAGGTCCGTGAGGCATTTCAGTACTATCCAATTTACAGAGGCAATCACCGATCCGCTAACTAATGTGCAAACTCAATGACCGAAAACAAAACAATTTGAAACGTCAACCATGTCCGTCTGTGCTATATATTTATACGACGCAGAAGCGCCCAATCAGGTCAGATATCGGATCAGTTGTAGATATCAAAACAATAATATTCTCGAACAATAATGAACTTCTTCATTACTGTACTTTAAATCACCTGATTCTATAGGGGGTTTAGATAAATTTGGAAAGAAGACCATATTAAACCAGACTTAAACTTTGGGAGGTTTAGCAATTACGAAAACAATAAATTGAAGAAAAAAAAACAATGTTAATAGTGTTAGTTTGCTAAAAACATTGCAACAATGGGGATCTTTCTTGTCGCAGCTGTAGCAGTGATGGTGGCTGTAAGCGATTGTAAGTACAAATTCACATTTTAGTGTATTTAATTCTGCATGACCTTCGATTCAAATTTAACTTTTCTGATGTTTTTTTTTTCAAAAATAGAGCTTACCTACTTACTTTTTGGAGTATTCGTGTATTGATGAAAATGGAAAAAAACTTAAACAACATTAAAGTCCTAGGATCATATTTACAAGTAGCTCTCATTTGATCAAGAAAGATGTCTTACCAACGGAAATGACATTTGTTTGTACCAAACACATACCTAACTTAACTTTTTTAATCGATGTAGATGGTCGAAATATAGACCAGTATTATGAATACAAAAGAAATGAATATGTTAACATTGTTTTAGAGTGAATAGAACATGGTTCTATCCTTATCCCATCAGTATATTTATTTTGAAATGTCTGTAATTTCAAAGAGATCCTGGGACTTTAAACCATTTGTGCCTAGTGTCAATAAAATATTATGCTTTTCAGAAGCATCAGGCAAATACAAAGTCACCCGCTAGGATTTGAAATTGTTAGCCTTTGGAACATAATTCTACACAAACACCATTATTGTAATAAATAGACTTTCTCAAATTTGAAGTCAGAGGATTCTATTTTAAAAACTAGGTATAAATATATATTTATTTAGAGTCAAATATGCATACATACATACATACATACATACTATGCATTCACATAAAAAAAACCCATAAAACTTTTGTACGCAGCTAGTTTTTTCAGACTTATATTCATGTACAGTTTGAATGATATGTACCCTTGCATGTTGGTTGCTTTTTATTTTGAAACCATAACATAGATTTCTAATCTCTGTTGTTTATTTTATGTTTTTCGTAATTCTTCTGAAAGGACAGGAAAAACTTTGTTTACATTAACTTTGCTTAAACAATTTCGAATAGAAGAGCATTGCTGTCAGTTACATTATTTGAATATTGATATGTTCGACAGTTTGTATCATGTTAAATATAGATGAGGAACCGGAACCAGTCTATTTCGTCTAGGGAGCTTGTGCACCTACATTTGTGTTTGATTGCTGATTGGCTAAACATAAGTGGATATTCTTTTTGAATTAATCGCTGGACGATAGATCCAGGAATAGAAATAGGAAGAAAAAATCTGATCGCTTACAACTGAAATATTTGGTATTTGAAAATATTGACATTTTGGTCGGTGACCACTAAATGTGCCAGGCAGAACGTATCACTTGATTCTAATTAATGGCATAAAGTGTTGGATAACATCCATACATATTGCAATTTTCATTTAGGGACCAGGATGATTCTGCATTATAAAATGCGATTCTGCGGTCGCTTAGGGCCGGCCGAAAACCTTACAATGCAGTCTATGAAATGGTTTAGCATACTTATACCTTAGTTCCTTGTCCAGGACTCAAAATGACGCAAAATTTTCCTGCCAGGGCCGGGCACAGTCCCCTAAAAGGAAAGCTAGGGCCCCGAGTTACAGTCCTATTTCTCTCGTTTGTCTAAGAAGAAGGATGTGGAATGCCAACACCATTTCTATAACAAAATCAGCGATAATTTCTCTGATGTAGGTCCCAGAACGGCCCCACTTCCAGAACGGAACATTACTCGAACATTCCACCGGAAGGCCCATTCAGACGGCCCACTTTTAAATATTATTTATTTATAGTACAAACGATGATGTCCCGTTGGCTAATATCGCTGGTCAGGTTTTCGTGTAATTCATGTTAATAAGTGTATTTAGAGGTCTAGTCTAAGGCCCATGTTTTTGTTTTTAAAATATAATAAAAGTTGTCTCGATATAATGAGGTTAAAAGAGGCTAGGTGCGGTCAGAAGTATTTTCTTGGAAGAAATAAATATCTGCATGACATGATATCAAATTGCAACATGTCTGTGAAGAGAAAAATAATTAGATAATTATGGTATTTCTAAGAAATAGATCAAAATTTCCATTTTCATCATGTCTTTTGTAACAAGCATGCATTCACTGATTAATACCTAAATTAAAATTAATTTCAAAAGCGAGTGATTCATTCAAAAATACATACTTGAAAATGGGCAGTTCTCGGACCTGACTGTTTTCGGACTGGGCCTTTCTGGTGAGTGGGCCGCTCTGGTACTGGTCCCCTCATTAAGTTGGAAAACATTCAAATAACCTTGAACTCATTCTTCCTTTCAGACGGTCGATGTGATCAATTGTTCGCGATGACAGCCTAGTATAGTTTTTGATATAAAAAAAGATTTGAAAATCCGCGACAAGTCAGTTGTTATGAAAGTTCTCCGATGTCTTCACCTGTCAACTTTTCAAATTTTTCGACAACTAAACACCATAATTACCATCTGTCGTCAAGGGTTCTAGCCTCTCTTTGTTGAGTTGATGTTCTCGAGAGGGCGAAATTTTTGCTCTCAATTAACATGCTTACTGTCGTCTTGCATTTTATCTACTTGTGTCCCTAGCTATTAAGACCAAGGCCCTTCTGAGAGTTGAAATTTGTTTCTTAACTAGCATTTTGAATGCAAGTTTGAATCAAAGCTATTTCTAGAGATCTGTATTTCATTTGTTTGTTCATTTGACGAATATACCTCCGGCTAAAGTACGGCGTATAGCAAGTGCCGAAGTGCGTCCCTTTAATTTAAAACGCCATTTGTAGTCAGCAAAAGATTCATCTCAAGGCCTGGAGCGCTGGTATTTGACAGATGGTATTGTTGCAATGGTTCTTTGTCGTTTTTGTTTCAATTCATGACCCATGGCTCACTTTTTTTACTTTAGAAACACTAAAATAAGGTGTTATTTTCAGATTTAGCTTTGTGGACAAATGCTAATATGACATCTATTTCTACTTGAAATAAACTGAAAAAAAACACAATCTTGCATTAAACATTAAATATTAATTTGAATAGATGTTTTAACATTGTCATAGTTGTAGAAGGTTTTCAAAATGAAATTTCTTGATCAAATAAGTGGCAAAATTGAAGTTTGTGAAAATGTCTGCGTGCTGTAAAGTGTGTAGTTGTAGTTAGTTGCTTGTAGTACATAATACCTGACCTAGTGCTATCAGATGATGCCCTGTTTTCAATCTTGGGCAATACTGATGAACTTTACTCTTTTCATGTAGCTTCAGCAGTGAAATTGAACCATATATACAGTTTGATTGCAGATTTCAACTTTACATGTAGGGTGACCATGACCTTTGACTGTTTTTTGTTTTTTAAGCTAGACGGATGAAATTTAAACTATTTACAAGTGCAGTTTTGCAGACTAATTACCAAAATTTCTATGACTAACCTTGATTGAGACCGTTTATCTACTTCTTGTTTACAGTGCAGTGATACTCGGTGAAAGCAGTATACTGGGCTATCAATTTAGCCCTCTCATTATTTTTTTGCACTTTCTGTTTGAACAAAGACTTTTGTGTTACATTAAATTGTGTATTAACTGATGTCATTTCCATTTTTGTTATATTTCAGGTACCTCTGTGACTTCTTTAGCTCCAGCCGTGGGGATTTAGGCGGGGAAACTGGGATAACGATCTATGGCAGTGGTAACTCCACTTGTAAGTGAAAAATACTGTAAAATGTCCATTTATTCAAGAGGTTCTAAGTTTGCTCTCCATTTGTAATAGGCAGTTATCTTTTTGACAGAATTCCTGTCTTGAGATTGTGAAGAATGGTTCTCTAACTTCACAGAACTCACTCAACATTCAGTGTGAAAATGGAAAACCCTTGATATCAATAACTTGAGGATGTGGGGCTATAGGCATTAATTTCATAATATTTAGTATGTTTTTCTTTTAATCTTCTTAGACTTGCCTTCTATATCCCAGTATAGCTACCAGTGTTTATATATAGGAGCAGAAGTAAAGAACTCTGTAACATGTACATTTGTATTGAATAAGAATTTGAAGTTGCACTTAACTTACCATAAAATGTTTTGTCTTGAAATATGAAATCCTTTAAAGGTTATCATACAGTAGGCCAGGACTATTAACAGTCTAAACAACAAATCCTTTACAGGCAGCCATGCAAATCACTGGGAAGCTACCAATGTTGTTGTTAACTTTCTTTCTGTAGAATAATCAAGTAAATTCACTGACCTTCAAAATATTTAATGAAAGATGGAAGTCTTGTAATACTGTGTAGTTAACATTCTTATGTATCTATATCATTTCATATTAAACTACAGGATTTTCTGCCGACCAGTTTAGTCAGAATAATGACCCTAATAAAGGCAACAAAGTCTACCTGGTGAGTGCTACCGGAAAGCAGTATGAGTGCCCTGTTCATAAGGACGGTTCAACAAAGAATCAAGTCATGTGCTATACTCCTCAAAGGTATGAAAACTACGTCAGTCAGCATGTTTTACAAATTCTTTTATACTGCCAGATGGCTGAATTGTGTAGTCAGCCTATTTTTATAGCATGTCTGAGTTCAATTTTTTTTTTTCAATATCGTACACTTTCTTTTGCAGGGGGTGGGGGAGTGGAGAGGTTCTTAAGTAAAACTAAACCAAGTAAGGTACAAGGGCTGCAACTCATTTCAATTAACTGTCTTAAGATTGTAAAAGTTCCTGGGTATGTAAGTAAAAGCTTGGCTTAAATACTATTACGTATACGTTATATCGAAAAGAATGAATATAATACAGGATGAATGAAGAAGACTACTATGTGAAGGTAGTAGTGGATGGCACAACGGTGGAGAATAGCAACCTGTGTGGTGGTAATCCAACAAGCTCAAGCTGCACTTACAAGGTACATGTGTCAATTACGTTCTTAGTTTAATGCTTAACACTACATACATTGACAGAAGCATAGCACAGCTGCTAGTCGTTTAAAAGCACAAACATATTAATGTAAAAAACTACATGGTACATGTTTATCTTAGTAACTAGACCTATTCTAAAGTACAAATGTTTAAAGGCCACTTTGTATGTTACTATTACTAATAGAACTTGTATAACCTAAAAAGATGTCTTATGAAAGGGTTCCGGGTTCGATCCCCACCAGTGGCAAGTAGTGGTTGTGTCTCACCTTGGGCATGACATAATAATTCCACATTGCCTCTCTCTCTCTCCTCTCTCTCTTGAAGGCTGATTACATCTAGAGGGATTAGTATAAGTTTTAATAACTTCGCAATTGAGAAGAATAAAATTAGTGAAAGTCAAAGATGTCTCATTGACAAAATTGACCGTTATTTGTGCCCCTGAGACCCCCCCCCTCCCCCACCCCACCCCCACACACACCATCCGCCCTACATTCCTAACTTTGATTTTTAAAGTGAAAGTACATTCTTTATGTTATGAACATAGCATTGTTTAACTCTTTCAGCCACAAAAGGCTTGCACACCCACTATAGACACACTTTCACCACTGTCTGGATACCCTGGTAGGTACAATAAAACTAACATTATATATTTAAGTTTATAAAAAGAGCAAGTTATGACATACAGTTAGTATGTTTGGTTTATGATACATTTGTAAGAGTCGAGATATGTCATACAGCGTGTAAAATTAGCTTCCGGCAAGAGTCTGGTTATCGTATTCAGTGATTACGCTGAGTTTCCGACAAACGTCTGATTTTGGAGCAGAACAGTATCATGACAATCTGGCAAGCGATTTAATTTTGACATAAAATGAGCATTGTATAACTCGTACAGTTTTATATAGTTATGGCATACCGTGAGTACTTAAAGAATCTGACAAGAACTTGACTATGGCATGCTGTGAGTGGTGTTAGTTTCTGACAAAAAACCTAGTAGATGCAGTGAATCTGGTTATGACATATGTTGAGATTTTGGCGTTTTGTCTTTTTTTGAGCTGTGGGAAAATTTAATATGAAAGATATCATGTAAGGATCTTTTTTTACATTTGATCGAGTCACACACAGTGAGTTTGTGTGCAGTCGTTGTTGGTCATCTGTTGGAAGATTTGTTTCTTACTGCATTTCAAAGTACATTTGTTGATGAAGGGAGTATTGTTCAGTGACAGACTGCTCAGTAAAAATAACACAGCAAGTAACAACAGGACAGAGAAAGTGAAAAGGTAATCATGAGGCCCGGTCAGTAAGGGCCGTGCCTGGGAAGGGTTACTTTATTTTACATAGGCTCGGAAAAATCTTGTGTATACAGTAGAGACATGAATTTCGTAAGAATGAAGTTGAATTTCAATATGGATCAAAATTGGTCAAAAACTAGGTCACATCTTAGGGAAAACCTTGTTCTGACCTTTGACCTTTTTTTGTCCACTGGAGTAGTGGTGACTTAGGAGAATGATATTGGGCTGTCATTACCTCTAGTTTGTTACTGTATATTATTTTGGCTTTCATAGCAAGTTTAGGCATTGTATGTAAGCTTGAGTTTACATCAGATAACCTTGCTATCACCTTGGGTGTTTAGGTTCAGTCCAGTGATTTGTAGATAAAATTTAGTCTGTGTTAACAATTTCTTTCATGTTCAATGTTAGATAATTTTGTTTTTCGTTTTCCAGGGTATACTTTGGTGCACGGGCTTGTGAATTGCAGATGTCTGGAAATGATACATTGTAAGTACACATTTCACAATACCGCGGTGCCTCATTCACATCTTGCTCTTCATAATTCAGAGTGAATCTTCCATTCGTCCAATCACTTGCTAGTTCAAAATTTCTACATGTAATAAACACAGCTTTGTACATTACTGTAGTCCAACATAATTTTATCCAGAATTTTAATTATAAGATTTAATTGAAACTGCTTATAATGGTTTTGGACATTGAGAGAATTTTTAATTTCCTATGACCGACCTTGATTATGACCTTTTGACCTACTTTCATGTTTAAAGTGCAATGCTACTTAGGTGAACAACATAAGGCCATCATAGTGCTCTTATTTGTATTTTTGTATTTCTTGTGTAGTACCTAACAAAATGGGACAATTG